>VYZQ01035717.1:21219-47525 GCA_013400655.1 Mystacornis crossleyi | reverse complement strand
TGCCGGGGCAGGGCGGCAGCTCCGCGCAGGCCGGGCCGTTCCGCGCCCCGTGCGAGGAGCGGCGGCCCCGGCCCGGGCTCGGCAGGAGCCGTGAGAGCCTCGGGGGTTCTGTACCTGCAGGGACCGTGCAGCACAAACAGCTCGGGATTCCCCTCCTTCACCGCGCCCCAGCCCTGCTCCGCTGCTCAAGTTTGCACTGCAGGTCTGGGTGCCGAAAACGAGAGCTGTGATTTATTTTGGCCAAAGTTGTGAAAGGTCTAGATGGGTCTGCATGCAGCTGGCTCTGTGTCCGTGGCACGCTTCTTGCTGTTTTCATGTGTGTTTATGTGTCTGGACACGGACCTTTACCTTCCTCCGTCAGTTTTCCTCTGCTTGCATGCTGAAGCAAAGGCTGTGCTTGTGCTAGAAATGATTGAAATATATCTGCAGAGTAAGGAAGGAAAGCTGAGATGGTAGACTGCAGAAGAAACAAGTCAACTTTCTGACTTTAAAAAAAATTTTTTTTTTTTTGTCCTAGTTACAAAAAAAAATTGTGGAGTTGGGTATGGTGAAAGTGAGAGACCTTCGGAAACTGCTTCACAGTTAATCTAAACCAGAATGAGTTGGGAGGTGTGAAAAACCGCTGCAGGGTGGTTGCCGAGCGGTGTTTGGGCACTTAAGTGGCACAATTCTAAAACAAAGCAGAGCTCCGTCAGGAATGACGGGATGGGTTTGGAAGTGAAAGGGTATCCTGTGGCTGACAGGTGGCGAGAGCGACTGTGCTCTTGTCTTGTCCTGCTTGCTGAGCCCGAGGAAGCTCTTCACATTCCTTAGAGGAGCATCTGACGGCTCGAAAACTTGTTTCGTTTTCTGATTTGGAGATGGGCCGCTCCCAAACAACCATGGCGCACCACTGAAAGTGCTCCGTCTGCTTCCAAAATGACTTGTGTCAATTAACCTATGTTTGGAGGTATAAAGAATAATAAACACAACCTTTTAATGAACTATATAAATAGATTCTTTTCTTTAAATTACATTTCATCAGGTAATATTCACCTAAATAGTTTAGTGCCGCGTTACCCTCTTCAGCTTTCACTCTCCACTTTGTTTCTAGAGTGTTGATATTTTTTTAAAAGACTTTTCACTTAAAAATTATGTTGTAAGTGCTCGGAGAGTGGAATGGGCTGCAGCTCTGCACGGATTCAGCTCAGACGCTGAGGAACAGCCGTGCTTCTGGAGTAGATATAATAGGAATGTTTGCAAATAAGTCTGTTTCAAAGGATTAAAAATTATCTCAAGTCTGTTTCAAGTTCTTAGTCCCTCCGTCAGCTTTCCTGCGATTGCATTTCCACACTTCCAGCTTTTGAGTTTTGTGAAGATGAGTGATAACAGCATCAGAGTGACAATATAGGCAGGTGTGCTGCCAAGAAAACAAATATTTTGATTTTTCTCCTGGTTTTCCTAGTTTAGGTTTGCTTAGAGCAACAACTAGTAGTGACTTGTGCACGGAATTGTACAGAAATTCTCTAAGCTGTGTCATTTCAGCTTCCACCTGAAGTAAGAGTGCACTGAAGGTTTTGTCTCTTCCATAAATAAATAAATTAAAAAGTGAAGAAATTTTTGATGTATTTTTTTTTCAGAAACCATTTGCATAAAGTTGATAATTAAACTGCATGTGGTTAATTGCACACAGCTTCTCCAGCTCATGGCTTTTGTCTGTCTGTGTTTGAGTGTGAGCAGCTCCAGCTCTCCAGATGAAAAACAGGCTTTTGCAAAGAAGGGGGGAAAGGCAGAGAAATGTTTATTGGCAGGACACTCAAAACAGTTATTTTTGTGGAAAGAGAATGCTAAATGCTTAAAGATAAACAAATAAATCCACAGCAGTGCAGTTTGCCAGAGGTATAGAATGTGTTGGATCTCTGGATGCCACTGTCACTGTATTCACTGCAGGAGTGTTACACATTTGTATTTTGTTATGGAAATGGGGCGAGGAAGCTGGAGAACAATCAGTATGAAAATCATGGGCCTGTCTTCTCACTTATATTGAAACAAGCAAAACCTTTAACCTGCCTGCTTTCCATACAGCAAACGGCTGGAGTCTAACTGAGGCTCCCAACACCGGCTTGTAATCCTAAAATTTGGATGAAAACCCAAGTCTGGTTTGTTTTATGTGCCTTTGCTGGAACTTGGAATATTTCACGTGGCGGTTAAGTATACATGTGGCATTAAACGAGTTGAAATATTATGCAGTAATCACAGACGATGATAATTGTAGATCCAAAAAAGCTTGTAAAATAATAATAATAAAAAAAATTGTTGCCAGAAGCTGAAATTACATAGCTGGTGACAGCTATTGTTCTCTGCTTTGAAATGGGTGGGCTGGTCTGTGTTGTGTATTTGAAAATCTGTTGCTGTCGTAGCAAAACCTGAAGTAATTTAATATGAAGCTATTTTTATGTTTTTAGAGATCATCGAGTAGAAATTAAAACTAAACATACTAAGGCAGTTTTTTCCTTCTTTCTGCAGGGGATTTGGGAAGCAAGGATTCCAGTGCCAGGGTAAGCCACAACTGCTTTGCTGCCACGCACAGGTGGTTGCACTTGGGTTTGAAGGTACCCAAATCTTGCCAGCAGCAAGAAAAAAACAGTCCTGGAAAAACTAAGCGAGCATCATTGCCTGTGTAAACTCTGAAAGATGACGATTATTCAGTTAAATAATTATTGGTATTTACATAATTTACATTGAGCAACCAAGTAATTATTCATACTGTAATAGTATAAAAAGTTGGTGGGTTATTTTTTAAAATCTCAGCGCGGTAAGTGTCGTATAATCTGCATGATTCAAACTTTTCATGGAAATAATCTGTGCAATTTAGCTTTGCAGAGATCATTTTTCTCATCAGAAGCTCTTGTCTGTGTGGGCGTTTTGGAAAATGGATTCACTTTTTAGTCATATGGCTTCTTTTCATAACCCAAAGTCCCTGGTTTTCATTTTCATACAGTGCATGTTCAGGAGGACCTTTGGCTTTAACTCTGTATTAGAGGACAAGACAATTCTAGCTTATGTAATACTGAATTACAGAAAAAAATCCACCTGTATAAAATCACTGATTTAATAAAATCTGCTAACCTGGAGGAATTGAAAGCTGCTGTAGTGCAAGATAACTGTAAATGCTGTATTCTCACACAGCCTGTATTTCTGCCAAATTCTTATCGTTATTTAACATTTAATCATGAAATAACCGCACCCAACTAGTGCAGGTTTTTTTTCTTTGTCACAATTAGCATGAGCCTTTCTATTGTCCCTTTCTCTTTTCCACCTTCTCCCTGTCACTTCTGCAGCTGCACATTGTGTACTCGTCAGTTGGCCTTTTCCTTCTTTCTTCCATGGCATTTCTAATGGGTGTTTGCTCTTGCCTTAGAGCACATTTGACTGTCCTGAACGTTGCTTTTACTTAGCAGTTAGTGAAATTATGGATTCTGTGGTATTTTTGTGAAAGTTGATGTGAGCTGATGCTTCTTGAAATTAAACCTTTGAGAAAGTGGATGTCAAAGACCCATGCCTTTTAAAGATTTGCAATAAATAAGTTTTCTTTCTGCAAGTAGAGCCTTGCAGACACACACAGCATTTTCTGACGGAGGTAAGCAGATATGCATGATTTTTACTCTGTGCCCCAAAACATTAATACAAAATTTTTTAGATGTCCTCCAGTTTTCTGCCGCCCATCACACCCAGAGCAGTGCTGTAGATGAGTGTGTAGTGCTCAGCTGGTAATGGGATGGCATTCCCTCAGTCCCATTCAGGACAGCTCAGTGGCTCCCAGCTCAGGAACTGTTGAGAGGTTCATTACAGATCTCTGTGGGTACACAGAAAACAACTGGGGCTGCATTCAGACGCTGCAGTTACCCAGCTTAGCTCTTGCCCAGTGCTGGCTTTCCCCTGCTCCCAGCTGGGGGCTCAGTCTGAGCAGGACCCACTGCCCTGAGCCACACACCGGCTCTGGCACGGCAGCTCAGCTCCAGGGGTTCGGAGCCTCTGCCTGCAGTTCCTTCCACCTGCAGTTCCAGCGAGCCAGGAGCGGTTCTGCTGGGGAGCAGTGATCTCTACGAAGCCAGCTGAAGTTCTGAATTCAGTCCTGTTTCCCCTGCAGGTGCCATTCGTGGACTCAACCGAGAGTAAACGCAGTAGAGCGGTTCTGTTTATTTTTAAATGCTTCGGATGTGGCACTTTTTAGGAACCTAAATATGTTCAAACCTGACTTTTGTCGGTATCAGAGCAAGATTCTACAGTTTCTCTTTGGAGACTGTTGTAGTCAGTAGTTTTATCTGTGTCCCTAGGTAAAATCTCTGAGAAATACTCTAATTTTACATGGTTTGTAGCAAGCTATTGGTGGTGCACTAATAAGTTTAAGTTAGGGGGTTTTTAACCATCATTTATTAAACCTGATTGTGTTCAAAATCAGAGTTCATACTCTTGGGATAACACTCTTGTAAAATAAAACCTCCATGATGAAGTTAAACTGCTGAATCAATTTTTTTCAGTTCAGCTTTCTGATGCTTCTGTCTGAAAAAGTCACCAGCTAAAGCTGGAAAGACAAATTAGTGATCAAAATTACTGAGAACATGAAGAATTAAAACCGAAAGTGTGAAACTAGAAGGTAGGCTGCAGAAAAAAAACCCCTAATTTCTATAATGAAGTGACTGCTTTTACAGAGAAGAATGACAAATGGAGAATAAAATGGAATTTTTGGTATGACATGAAAAAAGGAATATGGCAGTGACAGCTCTTAGCATGACTGGAGTTCTTGGCCCATCAGTGTTTCCATAAAAAAAAGCCTTTTCTACTCTGTTTTGAAGAGTGTTGTAAAATCCCTCACTAGGCAGAGTTCAGAGCTGGGGAGTTTTGTTATTTCCAAAGTTGTTTGAAATTCCTCTGGCCTTTGACACCAAAGGGAAGAGGAAAGGCCCATAACAGTCACACCACACTCAAATGGTATTTGTACTATTAAAAACTGCAATTCTATGAATATTTGCTTTAGGATTCTTTAATTAAACAAAAAGTCTTAGTTTTTTAATGCAGTTTTAAGTATTGCAGCAAATGTCGTATGTTTTTATGTATTTTTAAGACTTCCATTAAAAAAGCATCACACAAAATACAGTCCTAGATTTAATTTTAAGATCTGCCATCAGAAGAAATATTTTTATTTAATATTTTGATATAGATTTTATTAGAATTGAAACTGTGCTGCTGTGAAATGATCTGATTTTGGACGATTAATACCTTTTCTCACTGGGCTTGCTCTGAGCCTTGGAGCATGTTTTCAGTTGTATTTCATCACTCTGGTTTTCAGCTTTTGATGCCTGTTTCTGCTGTAGTGTTCAGCTTCAGCATTCCATAAAGCCATTGCAGTGAGCTCTTTGCAATTGAAGAGAATTATTTCAATTTATTTTCCTAAAACATTTTGCAAGGTAATTCTTTTCCACCTCCTTATTTTTATGGGATCCTTATGAATTTGCAAAAGACAGCAAATTAAGTTTTGGCGTGGTTTTAATGCCCTGAACGTGGCAGAGGGTCAGGTGCAATTGCATTATTACCACACAAACGCTCAGCAAGAGACAGTCCACGTCCTAAGTAGTTTGTCTTTCTTAATGGCTATATTTTAACGTGGCTGCTGAATATTCCAGCAAACAGATCCTCAGAAAGGCTGCTTAGGTTTACAGCCAGGACCAGGATGTGTTATTTCATGGAGAGGAGGCAGAATTCTGTTGCCTGATTGGAAATAAGTTTTTTAGGGAAGGCGGTTTGGGATCATAAAGTAGCAGTGGAAAATGTCTGTCTTACTGGCCATGTGCGAGTTTGAAAATGAACTTGAAAGACTCCAGCTGGCCTAATGTTCTCCTAGGGATAGGATTCAGGAAGAATTTCTTCACAGGAGGGGTGGGCAGGCATTGGCAGGGGCTGCCGGGGAGGTTTGGGGTCTCCATCCCTGGAGGAGTCCGAGGAATGCCTGGATGTGGCACTCGGTGCTCTGAGGTGGGGATTGGTCACAGCCTGGACTCGATGGTCTGGGAGGTCTTTTCCAACCTCAAAATTCTGGGATTCTGTGAAATTTTTATTCCTGTTATTAGAAAGCATTTTGCAGTTTGATGTTTGTGGTTTATTGTTGCTTTATAGAAACATGAAGTATTTTAAATATTGTGCTTGGTGAAACAGGAGTTCTCATGCTGCTGTTTTGCTTTGGCTGTTTGCTGTTGGTTGTCTCTGTGGCGGTGCAAACACGAGGGGAGGATTATTCCAGGGAGTTTGGCTTTGTTTTGTTTTCTTACATTGTCAAGCAGGCCAGCAAGCTGTCTGTGCACTGAAAGCTTTCCTCTGATGTGCACCTGGAAATACTGCAAGAGCACTGTGGAAAAATGGAATAATTTAAACCTTTTTCAATCTGTCGTAGCAAGAAAGTTCCTCTTTTGAGACAGTAGACTTTAAATTAAGCAAGCAATTAAGTTAAATTTTGGCTTTCTCGTTCTTTTGATAGACTGTTACACTCTGAGTGTAACCTGTACTTGTTTCTTTCTGTTTGATTTGTAAGAAGCATTTTTCTGGTGAACAGAGCTCAACAAATAGGAACTCACTAAGACGTGAAGAACAAACGTTGTAGAACATGTATTTATGTAGGTTTAGAGGTTGTTTTAAGTTCAGCACTGAAGGCTCAGCAAGTTTCCTCAGGGCAAAAATATTTTTAGTTATAGTAATATAAATGTGATCAGCTCATGTTCCTGATTAAGGGCCTGTTGTTAATTCTCTCCTAAATGGTCAAAATGTGTAGTTATTAACAGCAAGTTTTCCCTTTTTTATGTGGTTGCTGCAGGCTTTACTGAAGTGCAATATTCTGCTGTAGTTCAGCTGTGAAATACATTTGGCTTAAGGATAATAATGAGCTGAGAAGAGTTTCACGTTTGTTTCCTAATTTACATAAATAGAAATTAGAGAAATCAATTAAGGCATTAATTATGCTTCACTAATCTGGGCAACTATTGCTCTTTCCACTGTTTTTTCCTGTCTTCCCTCAATTTATTTTCAGATAATTTTTCTCTGGACGTTGAATTTCACCTTTTGTTGTTGTTCTAAGCTTTTTGGAACAGCTCGTGCCACGCTGGGTCTGGGCTAGGCAGACATCTACAACAATTACTTCACTAAAGAGGAAAATGGGGGCATTTTATTAGCTTTTAATGTTCGAATCTTGTAACATTGGCACATCAAACCAGCACTTCATTTCCTCTGCATTGTTTATCTTTTATCTGATGGTTCTTGGCCTCCCTTCTACAGCAAAAAGACCAAGGAAGCCACTGATGCCACCTCATTTTTAAATCACGTATTTTCATTACAGATGTTGTATTAAAGGTCTCTGTAGTGATGTGGTTGAGAAACTAATTTTTAATGCTCTGTGATCTGAGGATTTAAACCAATGAAAACTCTGACCACCTCCAACCTGGCTGGCAGTTTTCATCAATCCTCAGTACTGATATAACATATTCATAGTGGAAGCTGCACCATTTACTCTTTTTGTGTATGGACCAAGGCTTAGTTCTCAGTTTTCCAGCCTGATGGCTCTTTCCCCTACAGTTTCTTCTTCCTTTCACAATCTTCACTTTCCTTTGTAACCTAAGAAAGAAAAATCTACTGCATTGCTGTATTGCTTCTCATAAAAATAATTTGTCTTCCTTACTTGGAAATGTTTTTGCCAAAGGGTAGACAAGACACAAAGCAAGTTCCCCTTTCTATGCCAGAACTGCTTCTCTTGTATCATTATCATTTTTGTGGTGAGATGGGGTATTACAGACCAGGGCTTGAACAATGTGGGTGTTTTCCTTTGTGCTCTTTATATTATTTATTAGTCCTGTGCTACAGTTTACATTAACTAATGTTGCTGTAAGCCTGAGATTGGGAAATTAATTCCATGGAAGGCTGTGATGTAGCTTAAAAGTCAGCATGAAATCTTCTGAAATGGGAACTCAGTAAAAATACTTACAGCAGCTGCCTCGTTAATGTATTTTCATGTGCATAACTTGGAGGTATCCGTTCCAAAATGAAACCCCCCAGAGCAAAACCCAAAGAGTTTCACACACTCCCTCAAAAAATCACAACCCAAACAACATAATAAACAGCACCTGGGAGCAGAAATTGGATCTGCACACAGTTTCCATGATTCCTCTCTCCTTTGTCCTTTCCAGTGGCCTTTTGCCCTCAGCCTGATCTCTGGACTGTGCATCTGTGACCACTTCTCAAAGGGCAGTAATTTACTGATCTGCAGATAATTTGACATACACACACACAGATAAGATGCTTGTTGTGCATTTGTCTTGTCAGCTTCTATTTATTGTTCTTCCCCTCCTTTGGCTGTCCTTACTTTTGCAACATCTGACCCATTTTCTGAGGAAATACAGTGCTGTTAATTGCTGATGCCTGTGAAAGTTGAGGTTCTGTTCCTATTTCCGCAGGTGAACTCGGGGAGATCTTTGAAAAACTGCCCATGTTCTGAGTTTTTCCTGAGAACAGCAGTGATGGGTGAAACTCCTGAGCCTTAACAGGTGCAGATCCATCAGTGCTGGTTCAGATCAGGCGAGCCCTTTGGCAATGTGTATCCCAGTCATCTGAGCTTGGTCTGTGTTGCTGGGTGGTCCTGGAGCGTGGAAAGCGGTTTTCCTTCGGGTGCTACAGAGCAGGTGCTGGAGGGATTTGGTTGCTGGGCCCCACTGCAGCTCATCAGATGTAGAAGCTCTGTATTGGGAGCTTAGTTCAGAGCTCTTTCCTCTACACGTGTTCCTGTTGGGGCATTACCTGACAGTGCAGACGTGTGGGTTCTGCCTGCAGCCGCTGCCCGCTGTGCTGGGAGGGGACTGTGGTGTCCCTGGGCATCGCTGCTGGGTGGCAGGGGCAGCAGGACACCTGTGTCAGGACAGGGACGGTGCCTCTGTTTGCACTGGTGAGAATTTTTTGTTACTACACCCACGTGCATTCACAGAAGTTCCATACATTGAACAGATCAGGGTGAGCCACCATTCCTGCAGGGATTTGGAGACGTGGATGTGGCACCTGGGGCCACGGTTTACTGGTGGCATCGGCAGCGTTAAGGGCTGGACTTGATCACCAGGGTGTGCAGTGGTAGGCCTGAAGGAGGGCAGGTTTAGAGTAGATTTTAGGAAGAAATTCTGTACTAAAAGGGTGGTGAGGCCCTGGAATGGAATTCCCAGAGAAGCTGTGGCTGCCCCTGGATCCCTGGAAGTGTCAAGGCCAGGGGTTTAGAGTAGATTTTAGGGAGAAATTCTGTACTGAAAGGGTGGTGAGGCCCTGGAATGGAATTCCCAGAGAAGCTGTGGCTGCCCCTGGATCCCTGGAAGTGTCAAGGCCAGGTTGGACGGGGCTTGGAGCACCCTGGGATAGTGGAAGGAGTCCCTGCCCATGGCAGGGGTGGCACTGGATGAGCTTTAAGATCCCTTCCAACCCAAACTGTTCTATGATCTTGCAGGTCTTTTCCAGCTTAAATGATTCTGTGCTCCTTGATGCTCAATACGCAATTAACTATAATTCATTCAACACTGAACATGGCAGTAAAATAAATAAATACACCATTGTACTTCTGTTTTTCTAGAAAATTTCCTTGGTGATACTGTGCTCATCAAAACTCAAACATAATTAAATCTTACCTTGCAGCAAACATTTTTTTCTCATATTACATTTTAAGAGCAAAATCATCTTCACCCTTCCTACACTTCTAACATGTGAAGTTTTGTTTTATTTTGTTTACTTGGTCAGATATCCCAGCACTGTGTTCCAGTGAAGAGACTGACTGTTCCAGTGCCCTGCATGTCATTCCGTGAAGCTCTTCAGCTTCTAATTGAACGTGTGGGAGTAATAGCTCATCCCAGGTTGACAGATAAACCAGTTTGAGGATGGGCAAGATGAAGTTTGGCATGTTCTTTATTTTTCCCTCTGCCTTGGTGTAATCCTGCACATCACAGCCACATATGGTGCTCATTTTATACAAGATTTTTGCGAATGCCATGAGCAGAATTTAATGAAATGCTGGAAAGAAAGTTGCAGAAAGATGAAGAAAACAGATTTCCCTGTTGGGATGCATGGATAATTATTTCTTTCATGTTTGGTTTTGGGGGTTGTTTCTCTTTAGGGTGAGAGGTAAAAATAATTTAATAAATACTTTAGGCTCTGTTCCTCAGCTTTTACATCTACAGTAGAAAGTGTGAAAGTCTAAGAGAGAAGGACTCTCTTGTGTATAATTAATAACAGGAACTACCCTTTAAGTGTTTTTAAATTCTTGTAGATGCTGAACATTTTAATTCTAACTGTTTCCAGCAGTGCCTGTTGAAGGCTTGCAGAGGCTGGAAGTGCTGGGAGCTGGTTATCAGCTGTTAATTTTTCAATTGCAGCTATTTATGAATAATGTCTTCCACAAATGTGATTCATAACTGTTACCTTCTAAGTCAGGCAGCCAAACACGTGCATATGTAACTTTCTGTGCATTTCAGTGTCATTTACTCTGGTTTCTTAATTAGAATTTGATTTATGAGGTTTTTTCATTCCTTTTTGCAATTACATAATATAGACTATAAGGTACTGCAGGTACGTAGGGTTTTTTTCAGATTATTGTCTAGTTGACTTCATTCAGATTTTGAAACCACATTACTGTATTAATTGAAATCTTTTCATCAGATGAGCTTTATTAGAAGTCTGGACTATGTCCTTGTAAATATAGACGTTTACTGGAATTATTATTTTTTCTGTCCTGTATAGTTTACAAAATATCCTTTTTTATTTATCACTTAGAGTGATACAGAAACACACTTTTTGAACTAAAAGTGCAAATTCATCCAGAAACACCAAAAAAATAGTCATTATTGCTCTCTTAGTTTGCTAGTTTTTAGTTTTCAAAATGAATCCGCAGAAGTCTAATTAATACTTGTCTTTATAAAACGGCCTGTCAAGATTTAGAAGATTTGCTCAGCATTTACAATCACATATAGAGTTTTTGCCACTGTCAGAAGTGTCAGTGGATGGACGGTGTTCAACACAAATTGCACATTCAAGGCTTTATTTGCCTTCTGTAGCAATTATCAAGCTGTCTTCTTTTTGCTAAGAAAATAGCCCGTATTAGAAAACAGTGATTTTTTTAACCAGTCGCAGCTATTGCTCCTTATTTGTCTTTAACTTCAATTAAAAGAATTATATACAGCTCTTAGTATTGCACCCACTGCCAGCATTTCCATATAGCTAAATGAAGCTTGTAATTGCATTTGGAAGTCGCAATTTATTCTGAGGCAAAATTTTATGAAGATTGTATTTCTGAGAATTCAACATTTTTATCCCCCTAAATGATCCTTACGCTGATGGCACAACTGAATATGGGTGGCAGTTTATTTCACCACTTTCAGATACGAAATCTGCAACAATCAGATGTTTAGAAATTGGGTTCTGTGTGCCTGGGTTTTGAAACCACTGAGGATGTGCATGAGGGTGTCTACTTAGAATATGATTTAAAAGGATTAGTGACCCCAGAAAGTGGCTCAAATCCTGACCTTCCTTATTTTACTGCTAAATGAGGGCAAGGTATGGACTGCAGATAGAAATCCTCATTTTGAGGAGTGCTGGAGGTTATTCCCAATGTAACTCTCTTCCCAAAGCACAGACAGTTCACTCTTCGCTCTCCTTTAAAATTAACAGCATTTTTAACTTCGCTGGAGTGTGTGCTGAATGTGGTATTTCAGCTCCTTAGTAAACAAGCCATTATTCATGTACAAGGAGGAGTTGGAATAATACTTTATCTTCTTTCAACTTCTAGTCTGTGTGGGTTTATTATTTTGGTTTTTACTCAGCAGGATTAGCCAGAATCCACCTCAAAGTATTCTTGTTCTCAAGAAATTGGCCTTTGATATTAAAAAAAAAACAACTTTATGTTCTGAGGGTGCAGAATAATCTTAATTTTATGCAAAGTCACTGTGTACATCAGTGTTTTATTGGGTTGATCTCAAGTTTCTTTGTTTCTTAAGGCGTTGCTGTTGGGAAAAATCCCCCTCATAATTGTTTTTGTTCCTCTATCACCCTGTGTGCATTTCCATCATATCTCCTGATTCCCTGGGAGAGGTGTTACTGGCTCCTGTTCCCTAGAACCTCTTACTTGAACTACTTTTCCATTTCTTGCATGCAGGCTTTGATCCCCAGAGGATTTTTGTGTGTCTGAAGGTGACACCCTGCAAGGTGCTGACAGGTTCTGGGCAGCTCCATTTTTCTCCTGTTCCAGAATTGTGTAAAATAGATTTCATCCTAACAATTCCCTGAACTTGCTCTCATAAAAAATGTTACAAAATAACCCTGTTATGTTAAACACAGAAACAGACTAAGCCGCAGAGTTTGTTATAAGGGTGTATATACAGTTTTTTCCCATGTTTTTCAATCGTGACAGGTTAGCTGACTGAATTTGTGATGTGCTGTAAAATTAGTCAGATTTTGGACTGCTCCTACCTTGTTTGCAAACTTTAAATTAATTAAATTTGAGATAATTCCAAGTATGTCAGTTTTGTGTCTTCCTTTCTTTGTCATCAGCTTTTGCAAATTACATCTGCTGGATGTATTTTTGTAGTGTGGAACTTCTCTGTTAAAAGAAGTGATGTGGATGCTGCAGAAAGCAATAGGTAGATTCCTCTGGTTGGGTATTTTTCAATTCTCCTCTGTGTATGTGCCACTGAGACAAATGCTGCAGCATTACAGAAAGAATGGAGAAAAACGTGATTTTATTCATGTTCTGTTTCAAGTAGTTCGATGCCTAGATATTGCTCAGAATTCCTTCTGATCTTACTGAGAGATCCTAAATTGTGAACCTTTAAAACATAGTAAAGGCTCCATAAATCTTGTTGTGCAGCTTAAACTATATTTTATAGTGTTTTTGATACAGAGCGTGGCCGGGACAAACGCTGTGACACCTGCCTGAAGACCCTGGGGAATATTGTGGGTTTTTAAATATGAAAACTTACCAAAGTAGCGTTTTTAGCCCAGTATTGCAGTGAGGAAAATTGGTACTTTCTCATGGTATTTTATTTCTTTGTGTTCACAGAATCACAGAATGGTTTTGGCTGGAAGCGACCTTAAAGCTCATCCAGTGCCACCTCATGCCATGGGCAGGGACACCTTCCACTGTCCCAGGCTGCTCCAAGCCCTGTCCAACCTGGCCTTGGACACTTCCAGGGATCCAGGGGCAGCCACAGCTTCTCTGGGCACCCTGTGCCAGGGCCTCTCCACCCTCACAGGGAGGGATTCCTTCCCAGTATCCCATCTAACCCTGCCCCCTGTCAGTGGGAACCCATTCCCCTTGTCCTGTCACGCCACACCCTTGTGAAGAGTCTCTCTCATCTTCCCCGTAGCTCCTTCAGGTACTGAAGGCCACAATTAGGTCAGCTCACTTTTCCAGGCTGAGCAATCCCACATCTCCCAGCTTTTCCTCCCAGCGGAGCTGCTCCGTGCCTCTGACCATCTTAGTGCCTCCTCTGGACTCTGTCCAACGTCTCCACATCCTTCCTGTGCTGGGGCCTGCAGCTCTTTGCTTGCCTGAGTCTGATCTGTGTGTTGGTACCACCAGTACAGATCCTGCAGTGTCTCTGAGTGCTAGCCCTGTGCAGCAGTATCCCCGATTTGCCTCTGAAAAGGAGCACTGGAAAGCTGTGTAGTCGCTGAAGAGGGTTTTGAAGTGCAAGTGGTGGATATGTTTTATACATTTGCCTCAGAAGCTGTATTGTTTCCTAATGGATCTGCAGTCGTTATGCCAACTGCGCAGCGGGCTGTTGCATGAGAGGTTTTACATTCTGGTGCTCCCTGCGTGCTCTTGCCAGTTGTTGTTTCACCGAGCAGTTCTTTTAAGTGTTTTGTTCTGCCTCGGGTACCCAGGTGTGCCTGGTGGAGCTGTAAAACTGATGCCTGCCCTTGTTTTCGTACAAGGCAGCAAAGCTCAGCTGTAAGATTTCTGCAAAACCCAACTCTTGTCAGCATCTCCTGATGCTGTGTAATGAGGAACAGCTTAGTTGTCAAGTTTACATAAAGTGCTGATGATCTAATTGAGCTTGAGCTTCTTTGAACCCTTCGCAAAAACAGAATTATGTTGTATATTATTAAACCTGGTACAAGGCCAGGCGTCACTTTCATTTCAGAATATAAATGCATTATGTTACAAACACTTAAGGCTTGTGTTTTATTCAGTGCTGCACCGTCATTTTGTGGCAGCAGATGTTTTGTGTGGTTTTTGTGGGTTTGGATACGTGACAACGAACGTGCTGAAGGCAAGGTCTGTCAGTGTCAGGGGTTCTCCTGAAAGTCCATCGAGCAGGAAATCCATGGAGGCCTGGGACTGCTTTAGTACCTGGGACAGGCACAGTGGAGCACAAATACCTCACTCTGATGTCTGGCTCAATAAGCCTTGTCCGGGTTTCTTTTTTAATAAATAGACTAGAAAAGGCAATAAAACACTGTAAAATATTCGCTAATAGAGCTGTTTTTATTTTGGGAAGAGGGAGGACAAACATCTGTCACCGCTGCATCCCTTTCCTGGTTTCTGCAGAGGGTCTTTGACTTTAGATTCCTTTGTTTCCTGCCTGTACCCTGAGCTTCCCTGGCTCTGTGGTGGTGTTGTGCATATTTATAGTCACAGACTGCAACTGCAGCTCCTGTTTTTAAACAACCCAGTCACCATAATGGACATATAAAGTCTCAAGGGTTTTTATTGCTCCTGTCATCTCAAGTGCTTTCGAATGCTGATTACAGAGCAATAAAATGTGGTTGGTTGGGTTAATGTGACTGACAGGGACGGGGACTCCGTGCGAGAAGGTATTGAGTGAGCAAATTCATTGATGCGAGGCCGTGAATTTATGGACATTCCATAGCTTTGGAGTATTGATTATATAAGTAAATGTGTAGCCTAAGATTGATGAAGGGAATAAAAGACCTCATATATCATTAATGCGTTTGGGAGGTCTAATTGGGGCTGTGCAGGTTTTTATAATGAGCTTTTGAAAGAAGCATTGATAAATAAGCTCAGTAAATTTTAATGAAGTCCTCAGCACTATCTATGAAGCTTACTTTGTAATTTAAATCAATACATTAGAAAGAGTACTAATTGTAGAACTTACTGTAGAATTAAATTTTTAATAATTCTTGCTTTCTTGGCTTTTATTCCACTTATGCAAATATTGACCTTTGAATTCTCCCTGTTGCCTGTGTTTCATTGAGCCTCACTTTGAAGGGGCAAGGGGATGTGCGTGTGTCATTTTTAAGCTTTGGTTGTAATAATTAAAAGGGCAGTGTCAGACATTGGATCATTTGACATTTAACACGGCAAAATGAAAAGGAAATCGGTGATAAAAAGCAGTGGGGTTAATTTTAGAACCGTCAGATTTGCAGAGCATGCAAACCGGGCTGCCCAGCAGGTGCATAAGTGATGCCTTTCCAGAACCTCCAAAACACAGTTTGTCCCAGTTCTGCACTCTTCGTGAGAATGTAGGACTGCATGCATGCTGAGCTAATAAATGTTCTTAAAAATTTTAAAGCCTGGATCTCGCAATCTGCTTTGTGGAAGGGATCAGTATCACGGTCAGTGAATGTTTATTATCTATTACATTCCTCTGTGTGGAGCAACTGTTGGGATCTGACCTTAATCTGTAGTTAATAGTATGGGCTTTAATGCTTATTTTTATTTGCAGTTCAGAGATCCTCTGAATAACTGAAGCCTCATATTATGCAGAGTTCTGCATTAATATTTAGTAAAGTGAGCTGCCCTTGATACAGGAGGTTTAGTAACCTAGAGAGACACGAGATGTGCTGATACTTGCACATATTATCCTCTCACTTTCCAGATGTACTTTTTGAAGTGGAAATTATTTGCTTGAGCTCAGTATTGAAATTTCAGTTTGACAGCACGATAAGGTCTCCTGAAGTTTTACATAAAAATATTCTGTCGCATAAATAGTTGATATAATTTAAATTATGCTTGTTATGGCTGCATGTGAGGACAGAGCTAGGAACACCACCTGAAGCATTCTCTGGATGCTTGTGAGGAGAAAGTGGCCAACTTAATGGATCATGCAAAAAAAAAAAAAATTCCCATTGCGAACATCTCTTGTAACAGTAATTGAGAAGCACCAGTGAGAAGATGCAACCCTTGCTTCCTAGGAAGCTCAGAGAATTTCTTCATGCCCTGTGCTTGTGTAAAACATAAATACACCCTGGGAAATAATTTGTATGATTTACCGTGGCACATGGTGCTGACCCTGTAAGGAAAAGCCCACAGCACCATTCCTCAGCAAATAGAGTTATGCCAGGTTTAGTGATACGGAGATGATTTATTTTCATCCCCTCCCCTCTTGTTTGAGGATATAGTTATCAATGGAGCAGAAAATTATATACTTCAAACTCCTTGTTCTCAGGTAAGCCTTCTCACTTGGTGTGGGACTTTTCCTGCTGTGCTGTTGTGTGCACAGAAAGCTCAGGTGGTGGCTGTGTTGTGGTAGGAGAAACTCCTTGAGCCAAGTTCTCGCTCTGGTTCCCAGTGAGTTTTAGGGTGAATGAATCTTTCCATGGAGGTTGTTTTGTTGTACACAGTTAATTGAATTAAGAGGCTCTCAGAAATCAAATGGCTGATGGGAACAAGAATAATCTTGGTTGAGAAAAATGATGAAGATTTATTTTCTGTTGTGTTATCTGTCAAATTGATAAGAAAATGTTTTAAGTTGCTTTCCAGGTTGTGGTTTTCTTTTTTTTTTTTTTTTTTCCCCTCCCCTATTAGATCTTATTTTGGAAAAATAGAAGCCATAATTCAAGCTCTTGTTGCGTGGGCAAATTATTTATCCCCAGGTTGAGGCTTAAAACCTGAATAATTTCTTCTTCTGTGGTGTCTCCTTCTGCAGTTCGGCGTTCATTCTGACCCGATGGTGACATGCAGGGTAACAGATGCAATCTCTGGAGCAACCAGCCACAGCTTTTGTGTTAACCAGTCATCAGGAAATATCACTGAATTACCGGAGTACAACACGCATCTGTTGGAAATATGTTTAAATCTTTTGTGAAATAGGATGGGAAAAAACATGCCTGGGCTGGGGAGTGGCTTTGGGAACAGCTGTGCTGAGTGAGGGAGCATGGGCCACGTCAATGAGCTCCTTTCAGAGACCCCAGCAGGCCCAGTTGGAGTTGGGTCCGTTGGCTTCTCTCCAGCTGTTCGGGCTCTCTGACTGTCGTGTAAGGGAATTCTGGGCTCTGGGGTTTCTCTCGGCTGAGATCTGCCCCTCTGCGGGTTGGTGGGCAGCAGTCTGTGTGCGTGTGACTTCACCACAGCTGAAATTTGCAGGTTTTGTTGCTTATAATTCCTGATTTAGCCTCGACTTGTCTGTGTATGCTGCCTCCTCATTTTCGCAGGAACGCCGTCTTAATTTCTGCATTCCAAAGGAGAGCATGAAGATGCAAATCCGCCCTTCAACCTTTGCCGAGCCCCCCGCTTTGATACTTCATTAATTTGCTTTAATGGCAGAAGCCATGTTGCCATGAGGATGCTTTTGAAGGCTTCCTGTCTGCTCTTAGGAACTGATGCCGTGCTGAGTTTTCTGGCAGCCTGTCCTCGTTCCTCATGTCCGTGACGCAGAGCTCCCAGCCTGATCCCACCTCACACTCTGCAGAGGCACCACAGGCCTCTCTTACCTGTTCCTCACAGCGCCGGCACTTGGCAAAGCCTTGGTGTAGTACATAAAGTGAGAGTCCTGGAGCAAGATAATGAGTCCTGGGTTAGTTGTGAACTCAGAATAAAACATCGCTTTCTTTCAGCACTCTTAGCGATGAAGCCTTCAAAAATTTCAGACTGAAAAAAGAAAAAAAAATCTTCCTGCTGATGCGCATTTTGGACTTTGGTTTTAGGAGAGGTAGAACACTGGTTATTATTTAACATGTGTAGTACCTGCATAATGGTTCTAATATTAGTCAGTTTTAAAATGGCTTTAAATGTGAATTGTGTTCAAGTCGAGCTGGGATATAAAAGCCTCTCTCTGTAGATCTTTTCTGTTAAGTTACTTCATGAGATCAGTTTCCACAAAAATTCTATTGAACAATGTAAAATGTCAAAGCTTGCTCAGCTTCAAAACAATTGTGTCCAAAATGAGTTCTCTGTTGATGGGAGACTTCAGGCTTTCTCTAGAATAATGCACTAAACCAAGGTGTTTTTCAAATTCTGTGTTTCCAGATTAGATTTATGAAAAGAGCCAGTTGGTTTCTGTAAGAAAAAAGATGGTGGATTTTAGGGTTAAAAAAATTGCATGCTGTCTCTTGAGAAGATACCAAGATCTCTGATAACACCATTTTTTATTTATAGATTGCTGATGTGTTTACAAGACAGAACTTTATCAGCAATCCAGATGTTCTAGTTTTGCTAATTAACCTGTGTCTGCACACCCTTGGGCTCTCTCTTTACACTTGGACCTGCAGATCATAACATGCTTATGGTATTCAAACTAAAAATGTGTCTGGCTTTCCTAAATGTTTTTTTATAGACAACACTCTGCATTTCTGTCCTTGATTTAGGGCTCTCCAAGACACTGAAAATGGAATTGCTTTGAGTCTTATTTGTGTGTTAAACTAATACTGCCTCCACCTGTAAAATGGGGATATTTAGCAGTGCTGGGGTTGCACAGACTGCGTCAGGAGATAAGGAGATAAATGTGAGATAAATGTGAGACAGGACTCGTTTTGTTTTTCATTGCTGCGGTACAAAGTCTTGTGCAAAGATGTATTTATGCTTCACGAGATCCTGGTCCTGAGGAGTGTGAATATTAAAGGGATGAGTCAGAATAAGAGCAGAACCCTGCAATTCTGAGCTGTGGTGCAGTGATCTGCCTGTACAGTGCTGGCTGAGCAGAGCTTCTCCCCTGTTTGCCCTTGGTTCTGCAGGACACGGGGCGAGCTTTGCGCTGGTGGGAAGCTGTCGTTTTTCGGGCAGGATATTGTAGAGGAGGTCATTGCCTAGAAGCAGATCCAGTTAATTTTGTCTTTCACTGAGGAATTATTTTCAAAACTTACTACATCTGAAGAATGAATTATGTTTTCTTACTCTTCCATTTGGTTTTATGCTGGGGAATGTATTCTCATCTAAACCTCTTTTGCTTTCTCGAGCACACTCCGTGACTCAAGGGTTGTTTAAATGAGAATATGTGTCCTGGGTACCTTTCTCAATGGCTGCTTGCTCCCAAGGAATCTGTTCCCAAGATCATCCATGTGGCTGGCACCAATCCAGTGATGAGTTTCTGTAAACTGCAATAACTCTGCCCGTGCCAGACCCAAGCTTGCCTCTGCTCCAGTGTTGTCATTTTATCACTTGCTTGGCAGGTGCGATTTTAATCCTGATTTCAGAGTTTAAATATTTTATGTATTCAGGTTGGGAAGTCAGTGAGCTGCTTCCTCTCTTTTAGTTCATTGCAGGATTTAACTTGAGCAATCCATACAAGTGTGAGATTTTTTGGATATTATTATGGGTACTGATGGTATCTACCCTGGCTTTGTAAAATCCCTCTTTGCAGCTGACAGGTTGTGCGTAAGGGTTGAAGGAGTGAGCACATGTTGAGGTTGGAGTGAGATTTGTACTATATTCCTGCCATTCCGAATCCTCCTCCCAAACCATGGCACTGTTTTTTGGGTCATGGTTAACACGGTAAAATTTTATCCAGTCATGCTCACAGGATCTTGTTATCATCGCTGAATTCTGCTTCTGGAGAAGAAATGCTTTAAAAGCTTGTTGCAGATGGTGTTCCATCTTTACAGATAATAAGATTAAAATGTGTGACGAGGCATCTCCAGAAAAAAGCCAGGATGGTGTTGGGATCCTGTCACAACCTTTGGAGAAGTGACTAACGATGCACTGAATTGATGTCTTGGCGATTTTGATTCTGGGGGAACCTTGGGACAGCTGTGTCTTAAAAAGCCTGGGAAAACTATTTATAGGAACTAATTTCTGCAGAAAGCAGCAAATCCAGCATGCTATCAGCATCCTTGGGATGTTTCCTTATTTGAAGCTGATGGAATGAAACAGAGATATATTAAAAAGACAGCGTCCAACAGAGCTATAAACCTTTAGTTCTAGGAGTATTTTGGCTTCCTGACATGGCTTGTTTCATCCAGGAACACCCTCTGGCTTCGATCGGAGTCAGATTTTTTTTTTCTAGTTTAGCAGCTCTCAGGCTGCAGGGAGAGCACATCATTTCCTCTGGAGATGTGCCTGGTGCCAGCTGCTTCCGAGCAGGGCAGAGAGTTCACCCTGCGGTGCCTCGGCCTCCAGCAGTGAAACCTGCGTGGGCTCATTCTCCTCTCTCCCAGCCTGCAGAGGAATTTGTGCCTGGCAAGAGGTGACCTGCCCGGAGTTTGCGCCATCAGGAGAGGGATTCCTGCGAGCACGGAGGAGGAGATGAGGAACAGAACCAGGGAAGGGGCAGAGGGAGAGTGCCAGGAGCAGAGAGCTGGGGACCTGCCTGGGCATCCTCTCCGGGTGACAGGAGTGGCTCTGGAGTGTGCCGGCAGCTGGGGTTACACTTCCATGTCTTCTGTGTTGTTAGAACACTTGGAGAAGGAATGGGTTCCAAGAAACTGAAACTTGCACGGGATGCTGCTTTGCATTTATTTGCAAAACTTCAGTTTTATGTTTCACCGCTATTTTTCACTACTGGGACTTTATCTGAAATGAAATATTTCCTCTAGTCCTTGTTGAGTCTGTAGCAAGGTTGTTTTGTGGTTTTTTTTCAGTTACTCATTTTTTTTAGTAGGAATAAGTGAAATGTGGTTTGCATTATTTGATTTCATTAAAGCCTTGTATGCTAGAATTTCCATCAAAAGAAACTAGTAACAGGATCTTTGGCTTCTGTTATTTTGCCTGGCCACTGTCAGTCACTTACATGTAAACAAAAACTATTTCAGAAATGTATTCTGAAACAATTTTTAAATTCTTTCAGTATGAAGTGCATTCATTTAATGTTACACTTAGAAATCAATTTATAATGGAATTCCATGCGACCTCCATCTTTTTCCTCAATTTATTATCAGATCAATTGTCTTTTATTCCACTCAAATCACACTCTGAACTGCAACAGTCAGCTGGTCTGGGCTAAAAATAACCCCTTGCTTGTATACCATGGCATTACAGCCTTTTATTTACAGATGTTTTATGAGGAAGGGTAACTTCTGTGATGTGTAAGGAAAGCTCTGGCACTCTATGCATTGGGATGTGGTTTAATGTGCTACATTGCTCCGTGGGCCGCTCTGCCAGGAGTACCTGGACGTGCCTGGGGCAGAGATCAGCACTTTTTAGCACTGTTGGTGGTGGTTTGACCACTGTTGCCCCCAGCCCTCCGGTACTTTGCTGTTACTCCTTGGGCACCGGGTAAAAATCTGAAAAATGAGCGTTGTGCTTGCAGCCTTTTGTGCTTAAAACGTTTGGGAAGTGCCTTTAGGGCCGTGCTGTTTGTAGCTTGTCAGGAGAGTTCCTCATCCTTCGGGGCTCGAGCGGTGAGACTCGGGATGCCTCGCACAGGAAGATGTGGAGCAAAGCCCTCCACCTGGCCCAGCCGTTAATTATTGCTCTTTAGAAATAATTAACTCAGGCCTGTTGATGGTGCCAGCCCCATCCTGGCACCAGGGGAGCTCTCCCTGGACAGTGCTGGGTCCTGTGCAGACAGCTCTGAGCCAGCACTGCCCGTGTGTGTCATCCCCTGCTTCCTCCTCCTCAGAAATTCCTGGGGGTTATTTATTTGCAGGGTTACATTTCCACTGACGAAATTGCAGTAGGAATTAAAAAGATGATTTCAAACACCTTGTTTCCTTCCTCTTAACGCTCTCAGGGGTGCTGGTTGTTGGAAATCATTAAATATTTGACTGAACTAAAGGCTCTGAGTATTGTTTGAATACTCCTGCCTGACATTTTTTTCCTCATGTAAATGTTTTCCTTCCTTCCCTTTTTGTCAGTTACCCTGTAAATAGCTTATTCAAATATTGTAAAGATTTCTTTTCCTGAGTTTAATAGTGATGGTAACAAAAGCTGTACATACCCTGAACCTTGGTCTGTAGAACGTTTGGAGGGGGAAAAAGATTTCACTTACCAAAAACCAATCTCAAAAGAATCATCTTAAGAAACTGAAAGAAAAGCAGTGCTTGCACACTGGTGTGAATGAAGGAAATTGGGTTTTATTTCTGTATTATCACTCTGTTTGTGGAAGAGTTTTAAGGGTTTCTTCCTGCTGTGAGTTATTTCTCTGTGTCTTAGTCATTTATACAAGCTCAGGTGCAAGGTAGTTAGATATAAAACAAATAAATATTGTTGAAACTCACTTTATCCTCAGATTGTTTCAGAAATTTTGTATTCTCATTTATACTCAATAATAAACCATATTTAGGTAGAATATGCCACAGCTGAAGTTTTAATTCAGTGCTCAAATTTAGGGAATAACTTTAAGGACAATGGATGAGTTTAAATTGCTTAAACTAAGTGCTGTCATCCCTTCTTTTATTTTTCAGAGCTTATTTATGTTTAAATTATTGTGTAGTTATAGCATTTAAGACTGAAATATGGTGAGGGGATAGATGATCTTTAAGGTTCCCAAAACCCCAAACCTATGATTTATTCAAAATTTTGATGTAATCAAACTTCAGTCTCATTAGAAGGAATTTTTGTCTTTCTCCCCAAATACTGAAGGTTCTGATATTCTGAAATCTATCAATTTATTTCTTGAGTCTTTGTTTTAATTTTAAATAACATCAAAGCCTCAAAATGTGTATAAGTGAAGACTTCCTTTGTATGTGATTTTGGCGATGAGCCACGTTTTTTGTGACAGCGGAATACTGAGGCATTATTTATNNATTAAGTTATAATATAAATACATTTATGTGTAAATTTATTTTTAATTGCAACTAATTTCCCTTCCTCAATTTAAATGTAGCAGAAGTTTGGAATGAGTGATCCCAAAACCAGTGTTCTCCTCCTTGGATGGCCCAGGCCAGGGAGGGGAGGTGAGGTGAAGCCCCACAAACCAGCTGTAACATGTTTGATGTATTTTATTTTCCACCTTTCATTTTCCCACAAAATTAATTAGTCTTTAAAGTCCGATATAAAAGAAAATTTCTAAAAATAGCCGTAATGCTCATCCCCTTGACTGCATTTTGTTGAGTATCAGTATCTCTCCTGGCTGCTCTGTATGATGCTTATTTTTAGGGCCTCTATTAATATCTTCAAAAATATGATGTAAGAAGACTTGAGACAGTGTTAAATTGGAAAACTTAATTACTATCTCTGTAGTTTTCACTGTTAAATATGAGTAGAAATCAATACCAGTGTTTAATACAGGAAGTTTTAAAGGGAAGAAGCTGAAGTACGTGACAGCATTTTTGATATTTAAAAAAGCATGAATTTAAATGAGGGGAAGGTGCTGGTGCTCCTTGGCACTTCATTTATGGGTGTGTTTTGCATTATTTGTTAATTTATGTAGGACCTGCATGGCCAAATAAGAGTTATTTCAGCTGTCAAATATTGATGAGCTCAACACAATAAATGGAGAAGTTTCCAGCCCAGCAGGCTCTGTAGTGCTCTCTGCACACGCAGGATAAAGGTTCTGTAACTATGGTTATTCTCAGCTGTGTCTCCTTGACAGTGTTGCAAAACCCCAAGCCTCTTAGATGATGTGCTCTAGATTTTTTTCACCACATTCTGCCATCCTAAAATGAAAAAAAAAAAAAAAAGTTAATGCGGAGTTTATTAGCCTCTAATTATTTTAAACAGAAATTCTGAAAGTTTGGCTCTCTCAGCAGCAGCAGTTCGAGAGTGATAAATCACCTTTCTGCTGGAAGCACCTCATTTCCATCCTGTGGTTTTCTGCTTTTGTTACGGCAGGGCTCTGACTGGTGGGACTGCCTGACAGATCCTGAAGGTTCATTTTCGCTGAATATTGAAGGCACCTGCTGTCCATTTAAAATCCAGCCTGTTATTTCAGCACTGATGAGCTTTTATTTTCTGCCCTGCACCTTTTCCATTTACAGGGCTGCCAGTGACATTTTTATCTCAGAAGTGCTTGGATCTGGTGGCAGTGATTGTGTGTTAATTCCAGGACAAATAAGCCTAAACTTGTCGTTAATAACTTTAGGAGGGAAATTGCTGATCTTCTGGCTGCTGGGAAGCAGTTGTCCAGGAATAGCTTTGTGAAGAGATTAGCAGACCAAGAAACCAAGTGATTTCAATATGACCTTCCAAAAAAATGGTCACGGTTGCCAGCAGGAGCAAGGAGCTGGATTCAGTTACCCTTGGAGGTTCCTTTCAGTCCTCTGTTCCTAATTAAGCAGGATTTTGCTCTATCCAGCTAATAAGTTAATACTGAACTTGTAAGTGCTGATGATATGAGATAGAAAAAAATTAATTGAAATTAAAATCCTATTATTATAATGTATAGAAGCTGCTCTATTAGTGAAAATATAAAAATACGATGATATGAAGACAAGTGTGAGCTCTGAGGTTTTTACCAGAGTTTATACATTTTACTTCCTTACAGGCTGTCACTGTGTCAAAATGTGTTTTGGAGGGTTTGTTGTGTTTTGTTGTGTTTTTTTAATATGATGCATTTCAGTAATCTCCTTGTAATCCCATGATAAACTGCTTAGTTTGATGGAGAATGTTAGATATTATTAGTAAAATAGTTGCCCCCTGCGAAATCAGTTCCATTTTATGATGTGCTTTCAAAGGATGTACTCTTCCTTGCATTAACCTAACCAACCTCTTTTTGAGAAAGGAGGTGTGCCCTGGATTAAATTCTTAAAATCAGGCAACTGGGAACAATACTGGACAATCTGCATGATTTTAGGATGTTTTTGTGTTCTGCTTTCTGATTAACCTTCCTTGTTTATGTAATTTTACTTTTCCTTTCGTTGTTGTCTTGCTGTGTAGACTTTTTCTGGAAGGATTGCACTGGTTATTAAGAGAATTTAACAGCCTTGTAGGCAGGTAAAAGCTGCATATATTTGTCTCTTTCCTGATTGCTTTCAGGTCTTCTAAGCAAGATAAGTACTTTCCTTAATTTGTAGGACAATTTGGGGCATAAATGTGTCATAAGCTTGTTAAAAACACGTACAGAAGGTGTTGAAAGTACCTATTTGAAGTAATTTCATATTCATTAGAATACAGCATGCTCCTTAATTCAGCTTTGATGTTTTCTTGCTGATTTTTTTCCCAGTCCTTTCATTTTCATATGCCAGATAGACCTAAAATGAGCACATCCCCCTAGGTATAAAGGAAGGAATGCTCTCACTGCTAAATTGGAGATGTGGGGGGAGGGAGGAGAGTGGTTGTTTGAAGATCCTCTTATTTGTGCAAAAACCACAGACAGGATTTAAACAGTTTGCTGGAGCTTCCCCCCAGTCTATTTCCTTGCTTCAAGGAATAAACATAATTTTTTAAAAGCTCTGAATTGAGGGAGGTGCAGACACTCCCATCCTTTAGATACTCGGCTGTTTTTAAAACCCTCAGATGATGTGGTATTAGGAAAAATAATGTCCCTGTATTTTCTCCAGCACTGAAAGGGAGGCTTCAGGGAAAAGAAGTGAACTACCTGGATACAAACTGCTGTCCGTGACTCAGTTTATAAATTGCACACCCTGTTGGCTTCAGGCAAGGTATTGAATTTTACTTACCTGCAGTAAAGTGTCTGCACTCACGGAAGGTTTGGCAGCAATTTGCNTAAAATGGAAGCATTTTATCTGAAATAACTGTTTCTCATTGTTTGGAACATATCTTAACTAACAGAATCCAAAACACTTGAATCCAAATACTTTTCTGGCCTAGCAGAAGTCCTCAAAATGGGAGCAGTCTTAATGACAGCAGGACATTTCAGGAAGGCAAGTTCCCATTAAAGTGCACTGGATCCTGTAACTGACCCCCAGTTTTCCCTTATATATCATTTTTTTTTTCCTTGAGAGAAACCTTTCAGGGGACACCGTCCTCACTCTCTCTAAATAATCTCACTTCTAGCTGACTTCCAGAACATCTGGTTTCTGTTAGGTTCCCATTGCACAGCTTTTCATGCATGGCTGAATTCCTGTACTGAACTCCAGCGTGCGAGACACCGAAGGCTGGGGGATGCAGCCAGTGGATTTGGTGTGTCCCTAAGAGCAAGGTTAGCAGAAATCCCGTTCTTACATGGAATTCCTTGTTGGCTGAGAGTTTGGGAACACATGGAATCAATTCCGTGCTGCCTTCGTTGAGCCTCAGGGAGGTGTTG
>VYZQ01035717.1:4264-20728 GCA_013400655.1 Mystacornis crossleyi | reverse complement strand
TAAATTGGAGATGTGGGGGGAGGGAGGAGAGTGGTTGTTTGAAGATCCTCTTATTTGTGCAAAAACCACAGACAGGATTTAAACAGTTTGCTGGAGCTTCCCCCCAGTCTATTTCCTTGCTTCAAGGAATAAACATAATTTTTTAAAAGCTCTGAATTGAGGGAGGTGCAGACACTCCCATCCTTTAGATACTCGGCTGTTTTTAAAACCCTCAGATGATGTGGTATTAGGAAAAATAATGTCCCTGTATTTTCTCCAGCACTGAAAGGGAGGCTTCAGGGAAAAGAAGTGAACTACCTGGATACAAACTGCTGTCCGTGACTCAGTTTATAAATTGCACACCCTGTTGGCTTCAGGCAAGGTATTGAATTTTACTTACCTGCAGTAAAGTGTCTGCACTCACGGAAGGTTTGGCAGCAATTTGCAGCAGAGCCACAGCCTCACTTGTGCTCAGTTTTCCCTGTGTAGGAGTGGGTTTGAGTGCTTACCTGGAGTGCTTACCCTGTACTTCAGGGATTTCAGAGAAACTCAACCTGTACGTGGAGGTAACCCCAATTACAGCGTTGAGCCTTGGCTCTCAGTAGCTGAGGTAGGCTGATTCCAAGGTTGCCCTATTTTTAGGTTTATGAGCCTAATGAGTGAGGTCCTAGAGAATCTGAAGCTTTGTGTAACCCTGCTGTTGGGCTCTGTTTGTGGGGCTCCTGGGAATATGCCTGGTGCTTTTTATAAGCAGCTTGCCTCCCTGTAATGGATAGCTGAGATAAATCTTGTTCCTAGAGTGAGCCTGATATTGATGATGACACAAGTGTATGAACAGGAGCTCAACTAAAAATCCATTTTAATTTCAGGCCCCATTAGTGATGCGGAGAGAAATCATTATTTGTTAAACAGAAAATAAGGACTGATACCTTTCTGAACCGTCTGTGTTTCAAGCCCGAAAGTCAGTGTAATAAAATAAACATGTTGATTGATCTTCCTCTTTTTTTCATTATTTCTTTAGCTGTTTGAAGAATGAACTGGGGGAAAAAAATGAGTAGACTGAGGTGAAAACAAGAGAATGTACTGTGACCTGAGATGGGGAGCTCAGAGAGTGGATTTGTTTCGCTGTTGAAGCTGTTCATGTAGCTGCATAATCACAGTTGTGTTTGGAACTTGAAATAAGTACTAATCCTCAAGGGGTCAGGGAAGTGTAAGTGATCTAAAACAATTCTTAGAAGTTTTTAATGTTCTGCAAAGATTTATTCCTTGCCTAATTGACGACCTCTGTGTTTTTTAAGATTCTGTTGCCTCTTTAGAATCAGCATTATGTGCAACATCTGTGTAGATTTCTCTTGTTCTGTCTGGCTTTTCTGAGAAACATTAACCAAATTTTTGGTCCCAGTGCCTTTTTTTTTTTTTTAATTTTAAATTACTTTAATTACTTGTTTAATTTTAAAAAGTATATCATTGGCTTTTCAAGCTATTGAGATAAAATGGAAGCATTTTATCTGAAATAACTGTTTCTCATTGTTTGGAACATATCTTAACTAACAGAATTCAAAACACTTGAATCCAAATACTTTTCTGGCCTAGCAGAAGTCCTCAAAATGGGAGCAGTCTTAATGACAGCAGGACATTTCAGGAAGGCAAGTTCCCATTAAAGTGCACTGGATCCTGTAACTGACCCCCAGTTTTCCCTTATATATCATTTTTTTTTTCCTTGAGAGAAACCTTTCAGGGGACACCGTCCTCACTCTCTCTAAATAATCTCACTTCTAGCTGACTTCCAGAACATCTGGTTTCTGTTAGGTTCCCATTGCACAGCTTTTCATGCATGGCTGAATTCCTGTACTGAACTCCAGCGTGCGAGACACCGAAGGCTGGGGGATGCAGCCAGTGGATTTGGTGTGTCCCTAAGAGCAAGGTTACCAGAAATCCCGTTCTTACATGGAATTCCTTGTTGGCTGAGAGTTTGGGAACACATGGAATCAATTCCGTGCTGCCTTCGTTGAGCCTCAGGGAGGTGTTGCAGTGACTGCAAATAGTGCAAGTGCCCAAGGTTTAAACTTCTGCAGCCAATAAATTCAGGGTGACACAGGGCTCGGCAGCCAAGTCTTTGTGCAGTCTCTCAAGTGGATTTTAAACCTTAAACCCAGTTACCCTCCTCTGCAGAAACAAATATGCTGCTTCCTGAGCTTGCTACTTGAAAGGTATTGAATTTTGTATCGCTACAGTCACTTAAATATATCCTAAAAGGTGTATTTTGCTCACGTTCCTCTGTTGCAGAGTTACCACAGTCGATCGTGGTAGCATTGACAGTACTCAGATGTATTAATTTCTCCTGATGTATTTTCCTAGCACAATTAAGACCTTTCTTTGAAGACATAAGTATGAAAATCTGAAACAGCAGGATGCTGTCACGTGTACTTTTTTAATTGCAGGCGTTTTTTGCCTTCCTTTTTTTTTTTTTTAAGAAAATAATTGCTGTCTTTTTCATGTAGTTCTGTTGTCAAGAATATGGTCTGTGTCCTTATGGGTACATCAGGCAGTGGTACTGTCTTATGAATGTTTGTGTAGGTTTTTTTTATGCTTGAATTAGAACTGTATATTTTTCATCCCCAATGTCTCTTAAGTGCGAATGTTGTGGTGAAATAATGGGAGCAGGGACCAAAGCAAACAAGACAATTATGTTGCTTTCAGCTACATCAGGCCGTGCCATGCTTGGCTGGAATGTCAATAATGCATAAAGTAACGTGTAATGACACTTTTTATGTGTGGAAGCTGTACAGAAATCTGTGTGGAACGAGAATAAATCTTTCTGCTGTTGGTGTTGCAGTATCACTGCCTTGGCCTTCTGATGGTTCTGGCTTTGGCAGTGTTCAAAGAATTCCCCTTTCTGAGCTGGCTGAACCAATGTTGTGCTCTGGGGATATTCCTGAGTTTAAGTTTTGGCAGCTCTTGCCAGTGCTGGGTGTGGGACTGTTCGGAGCAGCTTATGGGTTTAGTGCAGCTTAAGGCCGTGGCTTATGGGTGACACCCTGCCCTGGTTCCCGCTAATGGCAGAAATTTAGAAGTCAAAACGGAGGCCAATAACGGGGATAAAAGGCAGCATTCCTGTGTTAGCTGAGAGGGGTTGGTGCCCTGCTAGTGGTGTCTGCCCTGCTGCTCAGAGCTTTATCAGCCTCTCCTTGGCCCAGATGCTGGTGGAGATAACGCACCACAGCGTTCTACAATCAGCTGCGGCAGTATGAGCTCCTCACTTTATCCAGACATTGGGTTTTTTCTGGCATTTTTAGACATTCTATGCACTGACACAGGCAGTGCTGATACACACTGGTAAGGGAGATGGTGAATGATCTAAGATTACAACTGAACTGTATTATGGTGCTCTTGCCATCATCTGTAATTAACAGATAAGCAAGTAGTACAGGCAGCACTGTCAGCAGAAGCTCAAGATTAAGCTTTTATCTAACTCTTTGCATTATTTGTGAACATCAGTCAACGGTGGAGTTGCAGTGGGCGGTAATGAAAGTAGAACATGACATTTCTTTCCTTTCCCCATCTAATAATCTGACCTTTTGCATCACTCTGCTCTAAAGCAGCTGAGTATTTTGAGAGTAAACAGTATTCCCCCACCCCCAGCTTTCACTTTTCCATATGAAATGGAACAGAAATGCAGATAAGTGGAGGTGGAAGGGACCTCTGGAAGTCCTTTGGTCAGCCTCTGCTGTGGATCAGCTTTGAGGTTTTGTTGGTTTGCTCAAGATCCTGTCTGGTTGGAGTTGGGATATCCCCAAGGGCAGAGCATCCCTGTTCTGGTGTTTGACCTCCTTTGTCAGGGAATTATTTTTCGTAGTGTCTTGTTGGAATTTCCCCTCCTGCACGCCTCAGGCTGAGTCAGTTCTCTGCCCCACACTGGCCCAGTCTAATCCTACTGCTTGCCTTCCAGTAAAACCAGTCTGGCACTGAGGGTTAACTGGTGAGCCCACAGGCTAAGCTGGACCTGGAATTGATGCAGGGCCTCTGTTTTGTTCCATGGAAAAGTTCATTATGCCAGTGCTGGGCTTTGCTCCCGTCCTAGGTGGGTGTGAAAACCAGGCCCAGTCCCGAGGAAATGGTTTGTTCTGAGGACGTGCTCAGGGGTGCATGATTGGGATCTTTATTGCCTCCCCACACCCGGATATATGGTCCAGCAAGCAACCAATATTATTTCCTGCATGATGTGCCTGGGGAAAAAAAAAAAAAAAACCACTCCAGAAATATCTGTTAGTCCTACCCATGTTTCTTTATCTATATAAACAAACTTTAAAGCTCTTTTGCATTCTTCATGACCTTTCTGATTTCTTTTTACCTGGTATTTTCATTTTTTTTTCCTTATAAAAGCATTATTTTAATTTTTTTTCATTCTTTGTTGTGCTAAAGGAAGGAATTTTTTTTTCTGTACCTCTCTGTGACTTTCTAATGGCAGAATTCAAAAATAGTAATTTTTATTAAAGAGACTTGTACTTTGCTTGTAAACTTTTCTGGCTTCTGCATGTGTCTTGTATGTCCTGCGAGCTGTGACTTTCTTTATAACCCAAGCAGGAACATGACACAATATTCTGGGTTACATGCTCTGTGTGTTCCCCACCACCACTCCTGCTTGTGTTGCATTAGTAATCTCAAGGAAAATTCAGAGTTTGCAGGGTTTTTGGTGTTGGCCCAGCGATTGAATGTTATTGGGCTATTGAGAAGAACATAATAGCCTTTGTCCACTCGTTTCCAGTTGAAATGAAATGGTGGGGTCTAGCTAGAAATGCATTTTCCATATGAAAGGAAGAATTTTTTAGGAGATGGAATAAGCAGACTGTTCAAAAATGACGGAACTGTTATAAAGGTGTCAAATTTCTGGTTTATCGTGAGAATTTCATTATCCGGAAATTACAGGCAAAAGATTTAGTAAATCTGTGGCCTCTCTGCATTAGATCTGTGACAGAAGTGTGTTGGCAGTGTCTCCTTTGGCAGTAGCTGGCACTGTTTTCTATGAAGTTGAACAGAAAATACCCGAGGGGGTCTGTAGAGCCAGGCTGGAGCCTGAGGCTGCTGTTGGATTAAAAACACCACCCAGGCTCTCTCGCAGCCACCCCGGTATTTCTGGGAGCTGCTTCTCTACGCAGCCCGTTCTGAAAACATCCCCTCGTCGCTGCTCACTCGTACACTGAATTTCACTGCAAAAGTCCTTTTGCGTTCAACATCAGAATTTCTCCCCTGCGGTGCACGAGGTGGGGAAGACAAAGGAGCTCTCCCCGCTCGTAGCTCGGATGCCTCACGGCGCAGCGCGTGGCTTCACAAGGCTCGGTAGCGACGCTGTCTTTGGCGATCCATTAAAAATACAGGTTCATGATTAAAACTTTATTCAGTCATCTCCAAGAAATGGCAGAATTTTCAGATGCAATCAGAGCACAAGCTCATACTCTTTTGTTCGTGTTTGTTTCTTGGAAATGGATCGAGATTTCGGTAAATTCACTTCTCTCCCTTCTCTNTTAATATTTAATTGAATTTCATTAATAATTAAACTAGCAGTAGTGTCTTAGCTATCCTATGCTCAATCTGCCAACGCTGAGACTTTTTCCTGCTTGATTTTCCTTTTAGTACATCCCAGCTAACTGTTGGGATTGACTGGGAGTGAAAAGATGGTTCTCCNCCTCTAGTGCGTTTTTCTAAAGAGTTTCATTGCTTGCACTCACCTCAGACCTCACAGTGCACGGTGTCAGCCGGGATTTTTGATGCCCTGAATAATCGATACAAACTGCATTTGCTAAATTATTTCTTTAATGAAATTAGATGCACATTCTTTCCGTCTCTGGAACACGAGCTTGGAGCAATACATTGAAGTTGAAATTAGTAGGAACTGCAAGTAATGAAACTGTTGTTCACACTTCCCAGGTAGGAGGTACTTAAGACAGTTTCTTTACTTTTGTCTTGATGGTTACAAATCCATGGTTAAAAGTTCTTTTTTCTTAGCTAGACTAGCAGAATCTTTCCTTAAGAGAAAGAAATTATTCGCTCTGGTCTTCCCCAGCTCTTTAGTCGTGTTTGGCAAGGAATGCCTCTATGTTGCCCAAATAATCCTTAAATATTAAGTTGACTTAATTTTAAGGCAGCCGAAAATTGAACAGCCATCCTTGGTTTTTTGTATGGTATAAAAAGCATGGGAAGAGGCGGCCCAAGGAGGTGGGGGAATCCCTGGAGGTGTCCAGGGAGTGCCTGGCTGTGGCCCTCGGGGCTCAGGGCTGGGTGACAAGGCTGGGACGGGTCACAGGTTGGACTCTGTGACCTCGGAGGGCTTTTCCAGCCTCAGTGGTTCTGTGATCCTGGTGTTACCTTCAGTGCAGAGACGTGGGTTTGCCTATTCACAGCTTTTCTCCTTCTAAAAAAAATTCAACAGGAATAATTCCATTTTGTGTCCAGTAGGCATTAGTGTAAGAAAGCTTTGGCTTAGTAAGTATTCACAAGGATGTAATTATCCATTGTTATTAATTTATTAATATTAATATTTAATTGAATTTCANGATGAGAAATATTTGGTTGGCTCATTCCACTGGCCCCAGGTTAGTGCCAGCCCACGCCAGCCTGGAGCTGGGGTTCAGCCCTTTGCAGCCCGATGTGGGGTTCAGGGCTCACTTTGGTGGTCAGCACAGGGAGCTCCGCTCGCTGGGGTGGGCGAGAGCTGCAGAGCTGAGCCTGGGCAGACACAAACCCCTGCAGAAAGATGACTTTTCACATGTGTATGTGTCTTCCTGGTTCCACCCTTTCCATTCTTTTTGTATCTAAGCAACTCTGAATGTAAAGTTGTCTTTTTTTAAATTTAAGAACACACAATGCTGCGGCTTCTGTTTTCTGCAAAGGTGACCTCTCAGTCCACCATCTGATTAGAAGCTTCTTTTGGTTTCATTTTTGAAAATATAAAGCAAAGACCAAAAAAAAATCTTCTTAACAAGCAGAGTAGATTGTGTGATGGGATGACTTCCAGTGGTGGTGATCACTGGAGATGTAGTTGAAGTCAGTATTGGAATTAGATGTACTAGAGGATAATGTTCTCTGGCACAACCTACCAGTAGAATTTTGGCAAAATTCTCTGCCTGTTTGTCAGCACATTTTTTGCTGCGTGTTGACTGTGACCAAATGGCACTGTATAAATCCCCAAAAGGTTCTTTATCGTGGAGTACAAATACTGCTCAATATTAAAGATACGCATATTCAGAAACTATATCCTCTTGGTTCTTTTTATACTGAGCTAAAAGCCTTGGCAGAACTATTTCTAGAAAATTCCCATTATTGGGTTTCAGATATGGACTTGCTGCTCACTTACAGCTCTCTTTAATGACAAACACTACTTGGAAATGGCTTAATTGGATTGTTTGCTTAATAGCATTAGGATTGTTGTGCTGGTTTAGCTGAGCTCTAATGGCCCACTGCTGGTTAAGAGATCAGTAAAGCAGCAGAATGCAAAGAAAAACTTTAGATTTGAGAGAAGCGTCTTTGCTCCTCAGAGAACTGCTGCCCCTGAAAGAAAAGGAGGGGGCTGCTGAAGAACATATTGAATATATTTGCTCTCGTTTGACTCAGTTTAGTGGGAATGCTTTATCCCTCCTTCCTAACTGGTTCAACCACTGCACATTTCGGTTTCTGGTCAGCCCTGGGGTTTGGCACAGACAGCTGTGCCAGCACAGGGAAGATGTTTTGGTTCTGTTTGCAGTCCTGGTCCTACAGCTTTAAAAGGCGATCTCCCAGACAAAACAAAACCCCTGGGAAGTGTGAGAATAATTCTTGGTGCTTTTTGACGCTTTCGGAAGTAATCTCTGAAAATACAAATTTTACCAAAGCCCTCATGTCTAGAGAGAAGAATCAAAGCAATAAATAGCCAAGTGTCCTAGTGGAGAGAAGGGTTAAATGAATTTTACAGGCCACGGCTTTTGGACAGTCTTTATTGAGCAGACTATGGATTGAGTTTGTGTGGGGAGTTGTGTTGTTTAAGATCTCTTCTGGCTCTCAGGGAGTTTTTGCAAATTGTTTGAGACGTCTGGTTCCCTATTAGCTCAATGTCCAGAGAATGCTTCATTGGTCCTGCTCTTTGATATGATTACAGGAGACTTGGGCTTACAAAATACTCCTTTGTTACAAGTATATAATACATATTTAACAAAATTCCAAGAAGCAGATGGCTAATTAGATAGCTTGGTGATGCTAAGCTGATCATATGTTCTAGCTCTAAATAAAAATTTAACAAAGCTTCATTTGAATATTTTAAACAGACTTACATAATGTTTTCTAGTTAGTATTAAGTAAGGTGAATGCTGTTGGGATTGTCCACACTGATGTGAAAAGACATCAGGATTCTGTCCCTTGCTGGATTGGGGTTATCTGGTGTTCGACTGCGATTCTCTTTCCTGAGGCAACACAAACTAAAGGGGGGGTTGTGGTCATTTCACTCTGTGCATTTTTTCATAACCACATCCAAAGTGAGATCAGATAAACACTAAACATACATGGAAAACTGCATTACTTTTAATAACATTTCTACCTTGATGATGAAATTCTGAGGCTTTACATCATTAGAATAACTTATTTTTGTGTGGTGTCTTTCTGACTGTATGCCAAGTTCTTGTGACAGTTAAAAACAGGAAAAGAAAAAAAAACTACAAGAAAGTTATGAATAAAAATATTTAGAAAATTATAAGGGAGGGAGAAAAAAGGGATTTCAGAACTGTTTGAAATTCTTATTTGAAAGTAAATTGAATAAGTGAAGTTCACTGTGGAAATTTAGGGAAGACAGATATTTCCCAACAGTGAGTGTGTTGTGGAAAAGATGAAGATAAAGTTGTATAGGAGATGTGTGGAAAAGGGAAGAAAGAAAATCCAGTTAGGTAAGTAGGGAAAAGGAACTCTAAAAGTAGTGACAGGCAGCTCTGTAATTGGATCTGGGAATGGAGAGTACATTCAATTGCTCATAAGCTTTTTCTGAAGAATTTTGTTTCCTGAGACTGATCATATTTATGTTGCCATAGCTGACTGTTCGGATAAAATCCTATTGTATTTGTTACAAAGGTGAATTGAGAACACTTCCTACACAGCATCATGGGCCACAAGTAGTTTTCTATGGAGGCCAGAACTTAGGAAAGGTTTTCTCATATATTTGGTGTGAAGAAATCAGCAAAAGTTCTCCTCCCTTTCCTCTTCCTCCTTTTCATGATTGAGCCTTTTCAGTCTCAGGCTTGATAAGCGAAATGAAAGTGGTGATTTGCATTGTTTCCAGTCTGTGCAGGGCAAAAAGTATAAAATACTTGATAATATCTGTGTTCTTTAGCCTGATGTGCAGTTTTTAAAGGCTTTTTGCAAGACAAATTGAAGTTTAGACTTCTAGAATGACCTCAGAACAAAACCAAGTTACCGTTCCCTTGCAATCCAGTTGCTCGTCTGCCTCTCCACAGGAGATTTTCTTAAGTTGCAGCCTCAAAAGAAGGGAACGCTGTTGGCAGACGAATTAGTGCTGTATTAACATTTGAGATTTTATTTAAAGTAGTCTGTCTGGGCAGGATCGGGAGTGTAATTTGCAATAACCTCCCAGCCTTGCTTTTTGGTGCCAGGTGACTGAACGGGGCCGCTGCCATCCCGTCCAGTGGGACGTGGCTTGGCTCTTCTGAACCACGCACGAGCAGAGGGAGAAGATATTTGCCTCTCTTTTAACTGATTTCCTCCATCTCTCTCCAGCAAGCTGTCAGATTGGAATGTTTGCCCCAGTTTTCTTTCTCATATGTAGAGGTAGTGGGTTGCTTGTTCGAAGCTGGCAGGAATCAGCAGATATTCTGCCAATAAGGAGAATTCAGATGCCATAGATGCCTTAAAATATTGGGGGAAGCAGGGGGATTCATGCTCTGAATTGCATTTATAGGGCTGTCACCACCCAAGTACTTGGACACTGAAGAGTTCTTTTCCCATATGGAACTTTCACTGTATTATTCTCTGTAAATGTTAAGCCAGTGGCTCTGTAGCATTTCCTAATTCAGTTGTAGTTCTGTAATTCATTCAATTTGGTTTTAGGTATCATCTCGAAATTACTGAAAAAAATTCCTTTACCATTTGAAAAGGCTCCTGTATCCTAATTTTACATGAACTCAGCACTGGTATTTTTGCAGAAGAGAACAGATTGGAGTTAGAGGAATAACGTGAGTCCACACAAAGCAGACAAGATTGGCTCAGCACTGATTGCTGTTTGCTCCTGCTACCTTGGAAACAAAGGATGGCATGACAACAAAAGCAATTCAGAAAGGAAGGTTAAACCTCCTAAACACTTGAAATGTATTATTGTAGGGAAACTCTTCCTTAGTGTTTCAGGATGGATTTTCAAGTTTTAGTGTATGTAGGTAACAATTGTCTGTTTCTCTGAACCTCATCTTGGGCTGAAATCAAGACTTCAGACTAAAAATATAAAGAGCTGGTTTTAATGTATCGATACTTGAAATACTAAAATTTAAGAACAAAAGAAAGAAGGTGTGAGGTCCATCTGCAGCTAAAAATAAGTTTTATTCTGAGCCATCCAAGTTTGGGGTTTTTTTTATATTTTTGGTCAAAAACTTTCTAAACCCAAGTGTTTTATATGGATGGAATTAAAGGTAGGGGCCATGAGGATTTGGGGTTGCAGTCCAGCAGTGTTTTTAGCTGAGTGGCTGCACTTTTTCTTGGCAGTGCTCTGAGGTTAGCATGGCCCAGCTGAGGCTCGCTCAGCTCATGCTGCACCTGGGGAGAGGTTCTGGAAATTGTGTTCATCCTTCTGTGTCCTCAGGGGCCTCCTCACTGAAGCTGGGGACAGCAACCCCCCTACCCTGGCCATGAGCATACCATTAATGTTCTTTGAAATGTTTGAGGTTTTTTTAAATTACTGTTTTCTTTTTTTACTTGTACTGCGCCCCGTTTTATTGTTCCAATCTCTGTTCTGCGATTGTCTGCCTTGATTTCCCTAATAACCCAATTTATCCAGGTTAAGGATACCAAAGACAAATGTCCAAATATGTCAAAAATCAAATGCTTGAGCTCACATTCAGAATGGGTTCTCTCTAGAAGGGAACAGCATCATAGCTTTCAAGAAAAATGGAATTTTTAACATTTCATTTTATAAGAAGTTCACTTGCATAGGTGCAAGCTTCCTAGTTCATTAACACTCTGTTTTGCTGTTTGGTTAGGTCGTTCAAAGGCTATGCCAAAAGAGCAAAGAAAGGAGGTATTTATGTTTTGGATAAACAGTTCTGGTGTGCTTTGAAGGTCTCTTTATTCATGCTGAGGCAGCAGCGAGGTGAACAGACAGTGTTTGCTTCCCTTTTCAGTTCATCCTCCAGAAGGGCTTTTCTTATTTGGTTGGACTCTTTCAGTGCAGTCACCCAGCAACTTCCAAGGGCCTTTGACTCAGACATTAATCTCTAAATGCAAAACCAGACAGGAACAAGGGTCCTTAGAAAACCCAAACTGAAAATCTGCAAGTCCTGAATTTCTGCTAAAACTCAGTAATGAGCCATTAGAATTGTACTTTAATTCTTAAATACGTATTTCCAATAAGGACCAAAAAATTTTTAAGATTTTTTAAAAAGCCATTTGCAAATTACCACGCTACCAAATATAGTTTGGGAACTGTGCACATGTTACAACATTACATCTCTCCATATGTCCACATTTTTTACAAATTAGGGTAATCTAATACCAAAATACAGGTTTAAACTTCCCAAATTGAAGGTAGAAAAGTTTCCAGCAGGAATCCCTTGCATTAGTTTGATTCCAGTTTTAACAGCTACATCTTTATACTCCAACAAGCTTTTCTGCAACTGTCAAAAGGAAATTTCCTTTTTATTGCCACACAAGAGTGAAATACTATAACTGAAAAGATGAAATGCATTCCAAGTCGATTTTAGCAGACCTCAACCTATATTTAGAAATTGAAAGAAGAGGAAGGGCAAAGAATGTCAAAAGTTAAACAGAAAATGTAGGAATTATTATGGTACATAGGGTCTCTCCTGGAACTGGCACAAGCTGCACTCTATCAGTAGTCCATTTTAAAATTTAGGCATGATCATCACTTGGATGGTTTTATCAGGAATTATTTTAAAAAATACAGTAAATGTGTCTGTTCTGTCCGTTTGTCCATATTTGGAAACACTTGACTGTTCCTTCCCTAAAGTCGTATAATACGCACGATAGGAAAGGGCATTTGTTACCTTCTAGGTATAAATGTGAAACTTTGAATGGCTAAAGAAAATGAGTCAAAATTTTCTTTTAACTCCTCTGGTTTTCATCCAGGCATTTCTAATCTAAGGGGCTCCCAGTGCCAGGAGCTTTTATTTGTCTTCCGTGGCTGTACCTGTCACAGCAAGTTGGCATTTTGCAGGGAGCTAATAATGGGAATGGCATTCTGCTGGAACCTGTCTGCTGCACGCAGCAGGAGCTCCGAGTCCATCACTTCAAGTGTTTTTTTTTGCTGTTTTAAAATTAAACCCACAAGCACTGGACCAACGTTAAACTGTTTGGGGTTTTTCCCTTGCCACATTTGGGGAGGTGAGGGTGGTTTCGTTCTCTCACCCAGTGAAATTCACCTTCTTAACGTCCTCTGCAAAGTGATAACTTTGTGGTCAGAGCTGGGAAGATGCTTGAAATGTCTCTCAGTAAAAGTTGTAACAGTTCTGTTCCCTCAGATCACTGAAGCTTTCATAGATTTCTGAAAAGGGAGAAACCTCAGGGACTCGTTTCAGCTTGTTCTCCCTGAGACTGAACTACACCATAAATATCCTTCAGTTATTTGGATCTCTTTGTAGGCCCTGCTTTTCTTACTCAAGTATTGAAGCATTCAAACTTCACATATTTCTGATGGAACTTCTTTAGAATGATGTTTAGAACAAGTTTTTTACTGGAAAATTACTGAAAGAAGTGTTCATTTCAATATATAGTGGAAATTAGTTAAAAAGGGAACTGTAGTAGTCATTATTACCAACCATATTTTACAGAAAACCTCCTTTTTTAAAAAAATAATTTTTGGCATGTATTTCTCCATAGTGCTTCCCATTATAATAGTTCTGTTAAAATGCCATTTTATTAGACCTAAATCAAGAATTCTTTGAGAATACCTTTACTATGTAGCACCTAGGCTTTAACTTGCTGCTTACAAACTTCCTGCTGCCTGACATTGAACTGAGGTGGAGGAAAATCCTGCACCCAGACAGATCCATGGCAGGACAGAGCTGTCAGCAGAAGTCATCACTGAACTGCATTAAATGACAAGATTTCGACGGGCAGGAAGTCTCCTTGTGTTTTGGTTACAGACCTTGTTTATATTTTCCCGGGATCATTCTTACAACTGATTTATTACAGGAGAAAATTATGTTCAGAGTTCATCTTGATAGTTTGAAAATTCAGCTTTGGAAGCGAGAAAACTCCCCCAAAAATGGAAATATGGAACCTCCTCTAGTCTAAATGTCCCGTTGATACCTGATGTAAAAAGAGCCGTGATCGGCCATAGCAAGGAGATGTTTGCTGCCTGAATGTATTCATTTTAGAGAAATTGGTGAGGGAAAAATGAATACATTTTTGAGAACGTGGTAAGGGAAAAATTGCAAACATGAAGAGGCAAAGGATGGTAGTAGTCATATTTTTCCAGGAAATTACTTAAACTGGTGTGAAAGAGGATCATTCACGATGGGAGTTGGGTGAAGGGAAATACACAACTCTATATTCTGCAGTCAAATTCTTTTTCAGGCTGTCGAGGGCCATGAATGAAACATTCATACTGTGAATGAACATGTTGTCCCTGAAGACAGTCATGTTTTGAGCAGAATAAAAATAGTAGTTGAAAGAATGGAAAAGAGTATTAAGTGCATTAGGCAAAGGAACAAAAATTTCATGTTACAGAGCAGAGCTGATTTCAAGTTTTTGTGATAATAAAGCTTAGGGATGTTTTTTTGTTGCATTGTCTGTGGGCATTTATGTGCTGAACAGGCCCATAAAGTCCTACAGATGAATTTAAAAATAATAAAAAAGAATATTTTGGCAGCCAAGTCACTCTGCTCCCACAAAGCAAGCACTGGATAATTTCTGCACCTCAGACTGAGGTGAGCTGTTGGTCCATCCTCGGCTCTGGGTTCTTCTTCCCTGTGTTGCCCAGATTGTGCAATAGCAAAGTCCTTGTGCTTTCTTTTTAGTTCCGAGACCTGGGAGAGTTTTTAAAAGTAGTTTTCAATTACTGTTTCTGTTGGGCATTACAGAGGATTGGAATAAGAGGTTAATGTTATGACCTGCTGATTGCTTTTTGTATAAAAGCCTGTTATTCAAACTGGAAATTCTGCTGGGCTAGAAGTACTCAGTAAGTGACNATTGGAATAAGAGGTTAATGTTATGACCTGCTGATTGCTTTTTGTATAAAAGCCTGTTATTCAAACTGGAAATTCTGCTGGGCTAGAAGTACTCAGTGACCCACGATACACAGTGTACACTGGACCTCTGTTAGCTTCGTGATACAAATGATGTATTAATAGTTTAAATGATTAAAACAAAATTACATTAGCAGGAAGTAATCAGTGAAATGCATCCTTGCTTAAATCTGCTAAATCTACGAATACTTCTCTGGCTTTTAGTGCTCACTGATGCAGCAGTGTAAATTTGATGCAGCATGCAGTCCAAAAGCCTCTTAGGCTCTTTTAATCTTAAAACCATGAAATGATGCAACTGCCCAATGTGTTGCTTCAATTGAGGGACAGGTTCCTTGCTATAAATGAAGACCTATCACGTGAACACAGATTTCCACTTGGAAATTCAAATTTCTTACCAGTTAATCCAAAAATTGCATTGCTGATGTGGGTAGGGCCTGGCTGCTCTCAGGGTTTGCCCAGCCATACAAAGAGAAAATACATTAATTCTCCTCTTGAAAAACAGTAACAGCAGAAGTTACACCACAACTTCTGGCTCCATTTTATTTTCATCTTGGAATTTCTATTCAGAGCATGGTGAGACAGTTCGGGTTTGTGAATTTTTAAATTTTAAGGCAGTTTGTAAATTTGAACACCTTTGAAAATTATTAAATTTCCACTACCTGAAATAGTTAAATATTGATTAAAAGGTACGTATAAGTTGAACTTACTTCATTCATGCTAACCTAGCATATTGTATAAAAAGGTATAAGTTTCATAGGTAGCAGCCACTAGCTTGTCTAGCAGCCAAGAGCCCAAAAATCTGAAGTTCTGACCACATTTAGATGGGCAGAGGCTTCCTGTGAGTCCTGTTAAGCCTGTGGCAAGTGCTGCACGTAACTCAATCCAGAGAACACCGAGTATCACTGATTTTCATTAAATTCAGTGAGATCAGGTAGAAAACGTAAAAGCAAAGCTTACAACTAGGAAAAGTTAGAGTATATTTTCCCCATCAGTTAGAAAAGAGGCAATTAAGACATCATCTGGGTCAGTGAATGAGTCTAGACACACTAATAGCCTCTGGGGAATTGGCATCTATTCTTCCAGCGTGCATAATATGGCCAGAAATGGGTGCAGAAAGGGAAGGAATGAACGCAAGGGCTGAAAGTCAGTGTGCTCTCTTTACAGGGGGCTTTGGTGTGCCTGTCCTGACACAGCCCCAGGTCCTGGACCAGCCCCTCGGTGTTCGGAGCGGGCTCAAGGCGCAGTGATCAGTGCCGGGCCCTCGCTGTGGGGAGGGAGGGCAGCACTCAGACTCCAGAACACGGAGAAAGCAGTTTGTAACCTCGAAGCCCAGCACAGAAATCTCCCCTGAGTGTAGTGCTGATGGAAGCAGGAGGCCGAGACCGGTTCTTGTCTGGTCCCAGCAGCAGCACAGGGCATCCTCCGGGCTCGGGGCAGCGCCGGGCACGGCAGCCTCAGCCAAGCAGCAGGAGCTGGCTCGGGGCTCAGTGCATGCACAGATTATCCTATTAATTTAAACCTTATTTTACTTTATTAAACCTATACCGTGAGATTAATCTGCTCACATTTAAATGCCAACGTTGTAAATGTTACACTGAGACAAGTCTTGGATCCCTTTGTAGCCTGTGGAGAGGAGTGAGCTCTGCTCAGATGTGATTAATCTCATCCTAAAGAATTTTTTTAAGAAAGTAGTATACATCTGCTCTAATGGGGGACTTTTCCACATAATGCAAGCTATTTCTATGAGGATGAAGCACTGCTTTTAACAGACATGCCTGCTTCCCTTCATTGATTACAGAGCTGTGAGTTCAAACAAATACAACCTCTGTTCAGTGTCCAAACGTGCACATGGGAAAAATCCCACTGGTGGTCATTTATAGACCTGTAATAATGGGGCAACCCAAGACAGCTCGCCCTGTCCTGTGATTGCTGAATCATAATGCTCCAGCCAGGAAGGAGAACAATTCTATTTACGAAGAAATGTCAGCAGTAAACAAGAGAGAGAGCAAGTTGTGTGTTGCTCAGCAGAAGTGAAAACCTG
>VYZQ01035716.1:0-10013 GCA_013400655.1 Mystacornis crossleyi | reverse complement strand
GTACACAGATACAAACATTAATATTAAACAAGTACATACGCATCCAAAATTCTACTTCAGAAAATAGCTGTATGCTTTTACATGACAATACATTTTATAGCTTAGCACACCTTATTCAAGTTAGGTGNGTAATGTAAACAGCCATAGAAGAGATATTCCTTTATGTGGAAAACTGATTATGTAACTTTTTTGTCTTTCTGATATTTTCAGAATTTCATGGAATTGGCATGGAAATTCCCTCTGGTGAGTTGCTATTCTGATGAACTGTAATGTAAGTTATTTAACAGTTTCAAATCACTGAAAGTGTTACAGAAGTTTTTTTTAATCCAGCTATTAAAAACACAAATTGACGATTTTGAATACAAATGGAAGAAACTAAGAGACATTATGACAATATACGAAATTCTCCTGGATGTCAACTACTTGTAAAATAATTTTTTGGGCTACTACTTGTAGCACACATCATTTCAATGGCAGTAATATATGCACACAACTAGCTTAAAAGCAGTATCTAAAAGACAATCAGTTGCAGAAGGCAATATTCTTCCTTAGACTAGTGATCAAAGAAAAAGGTCTCCAAGAATGACGAATGCTGTCACGGAAGTCCCTCTATGATCCAAAAAATACAGATAACAATCATACCACTGAAATCTTGAAAGCAGTACTTCAGAATAATACACTCACAATATGATACTGGAATGTTTAAGGCTGTGCAACTGTAATCCTAACTATTAAAAGCAAGATATACTATTACTACAGTACTTGTCCCACCTCCGGACTTTAATTCATTATGAAGATCTTAGCAAGGGTGTTTTCAAATTTCACTTTTGCTATCATTTGAGGTTTTCAAAGATCAGACTACAGATGTGCATTCCTAACTTGGATAGCACAGATAACTGGAACAGGTTGGAGTTCCTGTAAAGAGAGACTCTCCCACAAAGCTGGTTCTACGTTTATGCAAAAACTAGAATGCATTTTTCAATTCTAGTTCTGCTCAAGTATATATATGTATTTCTAATTGAAGAAAGTGTCAGTAATAGCTTACTATTACAAAATAAGACCAGAGATCTGGTTCTCAGCACAATAAAATTGAGTTTGTTTTGTATTCAATTCATTTATCTAGTTCTAATGCAACATTGCTTCATTCTGAAGGGAATAAAAACAACTAGAGATAAAAGAAGTTAAAACTGACATTGCTTTGTCTAGTCTAAGCAGTTTCTGTTGCTCATCATTTCACCTTTGAAAAAGATTATAATGCTATGGATATTCAACTTCACAGTCAACTTTAGTTTCTGCCTACAAAGCATAATCCACTTAAATATTTAATTTGAAACAATAAGGCAGTAAGCTTCACACTCATTCTAAAAAAAGAAGGAAGAAGACAACATAAACTGAGTTCAAACAGGTAACTAGATTTAAAATGCCTCACAGAGCAAAGAGCAGTAGAAATTTAATTACAAGTCAGTACCCCTTAGGTGTACTTGCAGTTCAAATTTTTGTTTGAAGGTTGCATTACTGAACAGCTGCTCAATTCTCATTTGAAGTGGTTCATACTGTTAAGAAATGAGATATTCCACCTAGTATATTACCAAGGAAAACCTGCTTCTTGCATCTGAACATGTGGTAAGAAAGCAAGTAAAAGTTTCTAACTATCAATAAGTAAGTTATGAATGTATTTCCATGTAAGACAATCAAGTAACCAACTCTCCTTTCCTCAATAGTGTGGCATTTTTGTGATAAATCAAGTTACACAAATAACCTTCTATGATGCTTTATCCAGAAGGTCCAACACAACCTTTTCCTTCTCTTTCATTACAGTAATCTTCAAAATTTCCATAGAGATTTGCTCTTGAATAGTTGAAAACAATTAGACATGTAAGACATGAACCCAGGAAAACCAGAAAATAACAAGTCCTGGAAATAGTTCTTGACACATCAGACGCATCCTCATTGTAAACGACCCTTCAATTCCCTAAAGTTTCCAGTCCTCTTCTTTGTCTTGCAGGCTGTAAGCTGTTAAGTAAAACCTAATGTGAAAATGTTTCATTATCAGAACCAGATACTTTGGAAACGTTCTAAAAACTACATAGTCAGAAGGAAATCTGCCCAGATTTTAAAGCTATGTTTGTATGGTCCTTGCACAAACTTTAATTTGGCAACCACTATCAGGGAAACCAACATAGTGCAGAACTGCAGAGGACTGGTAGCAGAAAAATCAGCCATTACCAGAGGGTTGTGCTTAAAACACAAACTAGCTTTTAGAAAAATGGAAATGGCAATGCCCAGTAACCTATAAAGTTATCCACTTAGGTTTGGTTGTTGTTTTTTATTCCGACCATGTCATCTCAGAAAAACACCATATGGAAAAAAAAAAAAAACCGAAAAGGATGAAAGAAAACCACATCTCTCAGATATGCAAGACACGCACAACTGTGAAAAACTGGAATGAAAACTTTAAAACATTATAGAAGCAGTACAGTAGCAGTAGTCAGTATGCTTTCAAATCTTTCACGGTACAAAACAGAAAAGTTATTAAAAAAAGCACAAAACTTAATACAACTGTGATCTTCAATAATGTCTACCACTAATAACAGAATGGTGACTGGAGAATTGTTATTAACTACTTTTCACAATATTCAGACTACAAGGTACATTAATTAAGACAGAAGTTTTAAAGTACTTTCTGTACTCCCTCAAAAGTAAAACAAAAAAATCATTCAGTTGTGAATTTCACAGACCAATTTCAGTTGTGAATCATTCAGTTGTGAATTTCATAGATGTTGCAGAAGCCAAGAGCATGTTACCTTAAAGTGGTATCAAAATTTCAAAATGTGTAAGTTCACTTGTAGTTAAATTGCAGGTATAACCTACGCCTCAAAGTCTCTGAATTGCCAGCGACAAGAAATCTGGCAAGCCTATGATTAAAAGATTGTTTCATACTTGTGCTAGTTCTTGTACTTTCCTTAAATGCTAAGGGTGGAAAAAATGACATCTGAGTTTACTGACTGATCTGATGCCAGTGAGGCCAGCTTCATATTGGCAGGGATCACCACTATCCACTGACAGAGCACATGGAAGAACTGTCCTAATAACCACGGGAACTATCTCCAAAAGGCTCAACAGTTAACCACCATTTAAAGAGTTCAGAAGGCTCATCCACACTGCTCATTCTCTCACATCCTCAATTATTGAGTCAGGCCTTGTTCCTTCCTCTGCTGCAAACCTTCTGAAGCTGGTTTAAGATCTCCTCAATAGCCTTTGAGTACCAGTAGGCTTCTTTTTCTTTTTCCTTAAATGAGGAGGTAATTAAATAAATAGCTCAATCAGTGACAAAGTATACATTACTAACTCATGGTCTATCCTACTGGCTCAGAATAGTAGCAGCATATAGTATTACATCATACTCATATCCTCGTCATTTACGGTAAACTATAAATATAAACAATATTCTACTACTCTACCTCATTCTCAGACAAGTCAGTAAGCAGCACACAAGAAGTCATCTTGGCTTGGTACAAAAAAACCTTCACTAAATAATAAACAACTGAACTAGGCTAAATTAACATAAAACTAAGCTGGATGCTTAAGTTAAAACCTCAAAATTATGTCACTTAGGATCAAAACTTCTTATGTCCCACAAAAGCCTTTATGCTAATAAATTTACAGCCTATTTAGTTATTTAAATAAGTGTATATTAACACAACAATAAAGACAAATCTAGCCACCCTCAAGTACAAAAGGCAACCCACCTCTGATAGTCTTCCCATCATACACTCCTTTCTCTGAGCGGTTGAAAGAGAACAAGAGAAATTAAATTTTAACCAACTCTACCTGCCCCTAGACAAATAAATGTTTCTCTTTGCCTTCTATGAAGGTAGACAAGAATGGATAATGGTGAGCTGGTGGAAGGCATCAGAGTAGTTTTACATCAGGTATTGTCTCTGGGAAACAGTTAATATTGTTAACAGTGATTAACTACATTAATTGTGAAAAATATACCTGCCAAACAAATTGCTTGTGATTGATCCACACTATATGAATTTACACTTACAAACAGCTAGAAACATTTTAAGTTTCCCACTTACCCAGCTTAGATTGCTCTCACCTCATATAGCCAGATATGGTATCTTGCCGTATGACACTAAGACCAATTATACCAAGAAGGTTACATCTACTTTCACACAGCTACTCACCAGTGCTCAGCTGTTACTATTTAAAATGTTGTAGATGGAAAAATACATGCCACGGAAGCGTAGCAAAAGCAGGTATCCTTCCTTAACATACTAATAGCAGCTTCCTTAGAGAAGTATTTAGGTACGTTCTTTATTTTTAAAAAATGAAAAATCTTTTCCACCACTACAGTTATAGTGAATACATGAATAGATATATGTAACATTGCTTCTCAACTGGGTTCTTACTAAGCATGATTTGCAGGGGTTTTTTTGACATGGTGACTGCATGAAGTCTGTGCCAGAGAACAGACATCCTACAGTAGATGAGGCTAACTTCAGGCTTGAATATCCTTCTCTACAGGTTCCAGAAAGAATTTCAAAATTGTATTCAAGACAGATATAATGTTAACAGTCAAAACAATGTTTAAAACTTCATCTGTGGGGCTTTCTTTCCTACTACCCTCCTGAAAGAATTAAAAGCCTGACTCTACACACATATACGGACTGAATATTATTCCACAATTTTTAAGAACAAAGTGAGTGGAACAATACAGATATATTTCTAGAACAGTACTTCCAGTTACTGAGAGCTATTCTTTAGTAAATATATTAACTTACTTGTGGGAAGTTCTTTTCTTCATCATGCTAGCAGACACTCCTGCATGACCTACAAAAGAAAAGATTGGAATTATTGAAAACTTGGAATTACTGAAAACTAGTTTTAAAACTTACATGAAAGTCTTCATATTGAAAGTCAAAATGTAAAGAATCCAAACATTTCATGACTGATCAGTGACCTGCTACAATGGGAAAAGGCTCTAGAGAGGCAGACGTGGGCTATGTGCACATGAAGCTGTGGTGAGCTGACCTTGGCTGGATGCCAGGTGCCCACCAAAGATGCTCTATCTCTTCTCTCAGGTGGGCAGGGGAGAGAAAATACAACCAAAGGTTCCTGGGTCAAGAGAGGGACAGAGAGGCATCACAGACCAATTATCATCACAGACAAACCAGGCTTGACTCGGGGAATATAAATTTATTGCCGATCAAGTCAGAGTAAGACAATGAGATATAAAGCCAAATCTTAAAAATACCCGCCCTCAGCTCTCCCTTCTTCTTGGGCCTAACTTCACTCCCCACTTTTTTCTACCTCCTCTCTCCCAGGTAGCACAAGGGGACAGAAAATGAAGGAGAAGTCAGTTAATCACATTGTTTCTGCTGCTTCTTTCTTTCTCCTCAGGGTTAGGGTTAGTTCTCCCTCAGGCGGAGGACTCCTCTCACTCTTTCCCTGCTGCAGTGTGGGGTCCCTCCCACAGGAGACACTCCTCCAAACTTCTCCAATGTGAATCCTTCTAAGGGGCTACAGTTCTTCACAAACAGCTCCAGAACAGCTCTCTTCCACAGCGTGCCATCCTTCCGGAACAGGCTGCTCTGTAGTGGGTCCCCCACAGGGTCACAAGTCCTGCCAGCAAACCTGCTCCAGCCTGGGCTCTTCTCTCATGGGGCCACAGGTCCTGCCAGGAAACCTGCTCCAGTGCAGACTTCCTGCAGGCACACAGACACCTTCAGTCACATCCACCTGCCCCAGAGTAGGGTCCTCCATGGGCTGCAGGGGCACAGCTGCTTCACCATGATCATCACCACAAGCTGCACAGGAACCCTGGCTCCAGTGCCTGGAGCACTTCCTTCCCTCTCCTTCTGCACTGACTTTGGTGTCTGCAGGGCTGCAAATGTGACATAGCTTCACTCCTCTCCTGCAACTGCTATGGTGTAGAATCTTTCCCCTGCTCCTAAATGCAATATCCCAGTGGCACTACCACCATCACTGATGGGCTCAGCCGATGGCAGGTCCATCTCGGAGCCAGCTGGCATTGGTTCTGTTGGACACAGGAGAAGCCTCTAGCTGCTTCTCACAGAAGTCACCCTTGTACTCTCCTGGTACCATGCCATGCAAGCCCAACACAGAAGCTCCATGAAGAACCTAAAGAGTGATTGACTGCAACCATTAAAATGAAAGTTGAACTAAGCACAACAGGGACAATAGTTGAGATGGTCAATCAGCAACAACAGTCAATCAACAGGCTGTTCTAAGCTTTCATCCTTCAGTTAATAAAAGGAGATACAAACACACATCTTCCTGAATTAGCCAGATCAGCACTACCTGTGCCTTACAGAGCACGTAAAAAAATCTAACAATAAACAAATTTTTACAGACAGAAGAACACTGCACTCGACCCAGTGGTAACTTGAGATGAGTACGAAAAAAGGAAAGCTTTTAATAAGATGAAATGAGGAAAGGGGAAACCAGTCTTCTGCTGGTTGTTAGAAAGCCACTTATGCTCATTTTATGAGCAGCCATGAAGAATTCGGCAGACAAAATATGCAAGAACAAAATGAGAGAAAAACACTTTCAAAGGATAACATACATAAAAGGTGATATGCAGGGTTAGAAAAATCAAAATTAGTTCTTAGAATGAGAACTGCAGCCTCAGATCACAGCCAGTGGCCACCTGCATAGAGATTATTTCCTACGGTTGACTGAAATAGCCCCTGGTAAAGTGATGACTGACGGTGACTATATGGTCAGAAAATATCTGGCTTGATCCTGATTTTCCCTGTCTTCCTCACTGTAATGGTTTTGAAAACAGTACGGATTTGAATTTCTTCAGAGTAGCCTGTTTTCAGCTGTTCTGGATTTTTTGCTTCTTGTTTGATGTCTCTAAAACAATCTGGTCACAGTGCTGGACTGACCCATGTGTAACTCTAATGCCTTGTGTTTATGTACAAACATGCCTAGAATTTTAACTAGGACTGCTTGAACTAACACTGACAGAGAAATGTTTTAATTTCTCTGTAGATCTAAACAAACAAATTCTTTTCAATTTAACACTATGTGCATGTTCCAAGCATAACTGGAATTATATACGTATTGAAAATTTTCATTATATTGACAGAATCACACAGGAAGAAGCACTGACAGTACCATTAACCTTCAAAGCCTTCACAAATATCTTACTATTTTCATTTTTATATGAAAAATTTTGGAGGGCATATACAAAGTTACAGAAATGGCAGAATTAATATAATTAATTAAAATTAAAATAATCTTATGTTTAATATACTCAAGCTTGCATCAGATCTTCAGGAACCTGCATTTCCAACAATGATGATATCTGAAATGTTTCATTTTAAAAATTAAGCCTTGTCTGTCAATTACGGCAGTAAAGATCCTACTTGCAATTTTTGACTGTTGCAAAACCAAATAATTAAACTGAGTATTTGTAAGAATTTAGCTGGAAAAAAACAGCATCACAAAAGGTTTGACTGGAAACCCGTAACACTTCAGGACAACCTATAAAAAAGCTGTCTAAACATAATGTCAGTTACCCCTCTTTCTATGACATGGCTGTGTTCTACTAATACGCAATATAATGAAACACATTTTATTAAAAATATGGTGGTGTTTTATTAAAATAAAGTAATTACCTCAAAGCCAAGAATTGTTCTTACAAAACAGAGGAAGTTTATCACTAGAAGGTGTATACACATAGTCTACATTTTACATTTCCGGCTAATGACAGGAAAGTAACATTTTGGCTAAATTAGCTCAAATAAAAACACAACAAAACAACAGAATGGTACAGCACAAGAATTTGCTTTCTGTCCTCTGCTCAAGGACTTGGGAACCTGTGAGTAAGAAGGGAGGTACGAAGCATTTATCTTCCAAAGTCAAGAACAGAAGCACTAGACCTATAGAGAAGGAAGATTTACTACATTTACAGCATTTGCAGTAAGTAGAGAGGAGAAGCTATGCCGATCTCTGGGAATGGGATTTTGCTGTTTGCTAATTTCTCACCTTGGGATCTTCAAATTTTGGTAAGATTCAACTTCTTCACTGTTAGAATGAGCTCTATACCAAAGACAACACAGACAACTAAGTATTACCCATCATCTTAAGTCAGGCAGTATCTTAAGAGAGCTCCCAGTTTAATACATGAAGTAACAGCATTTGGATGTTAAACACAAATATCAGTAGTAAGTATTTGAAAATCCTAGGTTAAACATACCCTTGTACCAACCAGATGCCTATTTGCCTTTTAACCGAAGTAGGTCAGAAAAAGAGACATAAACCAAATTCTAACTCTGCAGAAAAGATTTCTGCAGAAACTGCAATTCTAAGCAATTCACATCCATGATCTCTTCTCTGAGTTCATAAAGACAATATTAAAACAATTTACACTTGCTTTTAAGGGTGAAAAAACTACAAATGCTCATATATGATTTAATAGTTATATGTTCATATATGTGTTAAAAGTTTTCTTTATTAAGAAAGTACTTTTATGTTTTCAAACCATCCAGTAAAGGCATTAAAATTGCTCCTGACCATCATGCACTTTCGTAGGATTTTTGTATCTCTGGGAGAACACTGCTAAGCAAGACTTCAGACGACCATGTCTTTCACTTACACAGTGCTAAAGAGGTGATCATTAGATTTAAAAGGGTCAATTGCGTTAATACAGGGTAATCGCATCTTATTTTACAATCAATTACACTGTATAATAATTTTTTTTTAATCTGTATTTTTCCTGTATTTGCGATAGCAATACACTAATTAGAGAGACAGGTAGGCACACCACCAAGAGCACCTGCCTCAAACTATAGCGTGGAAAGCAACTCTATGCTTTGACAAACTCCTAGAGTCTGTAGCCATGTACTCGACTGTTGTGTAAAAATTAGAAGTCTAGGTTCCCTTCTTTTCTCCACCTTCAATCCTAGCCCTTGTTTCTCAAAAAAGAACTGTACAAAGTATATTTCCCAGAGAGAGATTTCAAAAGTCCAGTTACTATAAATCACATGTACCTCTTCCTTTACACCCACTTTACAACACATAAAAGCATTTCCTTCCTAGGCAGACAGACAGGACAGCTGAAAATCAGCTTTGCTGAAGATGCTACTAAACTGTAGTGTCACTGATTGATAAGTCTCTAAAATGGGATGAAACCAAAGCCAGTTGAAAAATGTTTTGTTAATGCATTAAATTTTGCCCTCTTTGAATACCTGACACTACCATTGGTTTATCTCTACCTCCAGATCATTTTTTGCAGTCTGTACATCATCCAAGAGTCTCCTAGAGTCCAGAAATTGTATGATTTTACATTATTAACATATCAAATATAAAATACAAATACCATTTCCACTCTTCCACTGTATCTTTTTCTTTTATTCTTTTTTCCTTCTATTAAGACTATATTACTGCTTTATTATCCAATTCCAGATGATAGCAATTTTATAGGCAAGACTTAAAACCCTAATTTCTATTTAGGATGTAGCTATTCTGGAAGGCTATGTGTTGCTCATGAAGTTTCTTGGCAGGTGGCAACCCATCTTTAAAAAAGGAAGGCAATAAATTTGTATCCATAATGCTGTAAAATCTCAGCAAATCCTATTTAAAAGTTACTTCTTCAAGTACAACTTTTTTCTTTTTTAACAGCTGTTCTATGTAATTTCACAGACCCTCCTAACATTACCTGGTTCAGCCCTGTGATGGGGTAACAGACTTTTCACTAGATCAGGTTGCTTAATATCCTTTTGAACATGACTGTAAACATTTCCAACGAGGAGTCACTCATATTTGGGCAACCTGTTCCTGTGTTTCACCATACACACCATAAAAAACTTCTTCTGTATACTCACACCTAGCTGTACTCTCATTCCATTTAAAACAACTACCCCATGTACTGTCACTGAAGGCCTTGGCAAATAGTCTCTCCCTACCTTTTTCATAAGCCTCACTTAAAAAGTAAAAGGTTGTACTGCCTGAAGCCTCCTTTTCCCCAGGCTGAA
>VYZQ01035715.1:0-11129 GCA_013400655.1 Mystacornis crossleyi | reverse complement strand
TGAACACTCACTGCGATAACAATTTTCTGTGATTAAGCTTCATCACTGGATTTGCTAGGACATCTCACCAAGGCAGTGGAAACTGACTAGATTTACCCCTAGACCCAGAAGAAATTATTTGGGTACTGATTTGTTGGAAAATTGTACTGTCAAAAATTGTGACTTTGAGGAAAGTTTGCAAAATGTTTTTTAACTTAAATTACCTAAATCTTAGGTAGAGGAACAAAGAAAAGGCCCTAAGGGGAAAAAATGCTTTAGGATCATATGAAAAAAAAAAAAAAAAACAACCAAACAGTGTTATTTACTAATTTCACAAATGTCTTACCTCCTGCATACATGACAGCCAACATTATTGATGATATCCAAGCTATCTCGCTATATGATGTGTGGAAGATCTCTTGTATTTCTTTGAAGAATACTGTGATGGCTTTAGGGAAGGCATAGGAAAATCCAATGGAGATAAAAGCCCCAAAGACCACAACCCATCCCCAGCCTCCATCAGGAGGTGGGTAATCTGGCGCTCCTGTTGTAGGTGGCATTTTTTGGTCTCTGTCTCTTCTCCAGCTAGACTGAAAAACAAGGAAAGAAACAAGATGTCAAAATTTTGTTCCTTTCTTCATATCAAACTACAGTATTCAGTAGTCATCTGCAGGGATAAAGAATCCTCAGAGCAAAGACCAATTTCCAGATTTCATGGGACTACAGAACGAGAGTAGCTGTTTCTAGAAGCAAAAACTGTTCTGCAAAAAAACTTGTCACAAGAACATTTCCAATAGCCTACTCAATATGTGGCAATTGTTACAAATCACTGATCTCAGTCACTGAAGTTGTATTCGCAATCAGTCACTTATTGCAAAGTGACTAGTTTGTGTGGGTTAATTTATGTAGCTCTACCATCTACAGTGTGGAGAAGAAACAATGGAGAAAAGTTACATCTAAATTATAACTAAATGCTATAAATAAGCATTAGTGAGATTTATTGGTACTGCAGTAAAATCATCAGCAACAACAGCGAGGAACAAATTGTGAACATCTGAAAAGCACATTCTAAGCAGAGATATCTAAGCTAAAATTTGCTGTGTATCCATAAAATAAATACACAATATTAAAATTCCATATTGTACTCTTAAGCTTTTAATATTTTGGTGTCGATAATACTTGCAGGAACAAGGTGGAGCTTATGGTACTAATTCTGCTGTTTCCACATGTCAGAAGACATCAGGAAGCCTTTCACTAATCAACCTCACAAGTTTCCCACAGCTCTTCTCTAATTTAGAATTGGCTGTAAGAGCTGCCACCAGAATGATACCTTACGGAGGTTCTGAGAGGTGTAGCCAACACATTCAGGCAGCTCAAGAAATCATAGGAAATTCACATAAAACTTCTAAGGCCTGAAATAAATTTCATATTGCTAATATCATCCTCATATCTAAAACTTTAAGTTTTTGACATTCTGCATTACCTTTTTAGAAAATATGTAGTAGTGAAAATGCGTTTTTTACTTCTGGGATTTTTTCCACTATCCCTTTATTATTAAATGCTGAACTGGAGTCCACTGTGGTTTTTTCTGTGTAATCCAGGCTACACAGACAGTATGAATTGCAAATTCTTCTTTCCTCCCTGTCCCTGTTTCTTTCTTGGGCATTTAGGCAACTTATTACTCTTGACTGGTCTCCTGCCATACTAGTATTGAAAACTGTGGATGATAACAGTGAGTAGGTTACTGTCATGCTTATGATTACCAGCAAGTCTCTACATGATTTCTTCTGTGCCACTTACAGCATATTCCAATTTCTCGCAGTAAACTGCATTAGCAGTGGGAGTGAGATGATTACCTTAACAAAAATTAAAAAAAACCAACTGTGTCAGCTTATACTTATCTCTTGGGATAGTGCCTGGAGTACTTTCAGGGTAATGCAGAATGTCANGGGTAAATGCCATGTAACACTGCACACAATGTATGCCACAAAACAAGCAAATTGTTTTTAAGATTTCCTATCACAAGGCTAGCCCTGTGATAGAAACCCAGTGTACTTCTGATTCTCCACTTCACTGAAGCTGACTGCAGACATCAGCTACAATCTGATGCCACACCTCTGGGAAAAGCTAAATCAATGACTAAAACATCTGGCTTTTAGGCAAAATTTTAAAAACCCAGGTAGTTTGGCTTCTGCACCACGTAACTGAGATTTCCTGCTGGCAGCAATAGGTAATTGCTCTGTAAACAGAGCATATAAATATTTTTACATGCATGTCCAGAAAGAATCTCTGGTATGTACTTTGTTTCTGCTTATTCTAGTCTCAGTTTAATATTAGTTCACTGAGAAAACTCAGAGAGGAAAACCTGGGCCTGCTACTAGAACAAGTTGGACAAACAGAAACAATTCTGGTTGCTGTGACTTAACTTTGTCAAAACCATTAAATACTACTTTGTTTTTGCTAATCAGGATCCATTAGAAGAAAGAGTATCTCAGAAAGCCCACTATAACTTAGAGCACAAACAAAAATGATCGATTGCATGTTCAAGAGCACAAAACCTCAAATTCGCCATGAAAAGCAGAATTCTATTTCTGTGAGTTAAGTGGAAGTAAACAACAAGAGTTTGCTATCTATCCCAGAAAAGCTGTTGTTCCGCTCATCTGAGAAAACTTTTGGTTGTTTCATGAAAAAAAGGTTAACTATTGTTTTCTTACACTTCAAAGGCTTGAGCATATTTGTTTTCATGCTTAATATTCACGACAACACTTCTATCGCTATTATAAATTTTTGTAATGGCAAACAACATCAACACATTGCTCTTCATAAAAATGGAAGGGGTTTATCAATTTACTGAGGAAGCACTCCTTTTCCTAAAAAGAATACAAAAGCACTTTGAAAAATCACAGCCACCAATTAGTCAAAAGAATGTTGAAGGTTCCTGAATGTCACTAATGAATATTTTGGAGAGATCCTGCTATATCCATCACTTTAGGGTAGAAGAACAGGCTCTGACAGTTCAGTGCTTTCCTCCCTTCTAAAGATTCACAGTAAATTATGAGAGCATTAAAGAGAGAAGCAAAAGGGCTTTGGCTGCTCCCATGGCTTAGCCTCGAGGCAAACTGGTGCAAAGGCCACTGCATGGTCCCGTCTGCCAACCTATGCTGGGCGTTACGCTGTCACAAAGAAGAGCCTGGATCACTGTATCTCACACCTCCTGTTTATCCCACGAAATAGAGCTAAGAATAGCTTCCCTGGCATTCCTTTATGATCATCACGGCCAATATTAGCTCCATTTAATAAAAGGTGAAGAGGAAAAAAAGAATAAATATATGTTTGTACCAAGATGAAAATAAGTATTCATTATCTCACAAACATTAAACCCAACATCTCAAACATTTCATACATGCTCAGGAGATAAAACAGTATTCTCCTGTAAAATCTGCACTTAATATCCCTGAAACTGAATCCCTCCTAAAGAAGTTTAATCATTAATATACCCAGCCCTAACCTAAGCCTAACTACTAAGATTTGGGTAGTATAGATAGTACTAAGACAAGTGAAAAATCCATTAGCAACCAAAAAACCCCAGGATTTTACATGAGTAGATACAAATGATACGGGAAGAAGCAAAATATGAAGGAATGGAAGCAGTGACAAGCAAAATGCCGTTTCAGAACTCTTAGAGGTTATTATGGGCCGTGAAGAATAAAAAGAAATATCGTAGAAATCATAAGAACAAACATGTGTGATGATGTGCACGTGAAAGACACGGTACCAAGATAAGAAAAAAAGAACTTGAGTAAATAAAGGTCACCACCAGTGTTTTTAGTCAGTCATATGAATTCTATCATGTGTCTAAAGCTAGCAAGAGAGCATTGCTCGTACCTATGCCTTTCTAGGCAAGCAGTGGGCGAGGAACACTGCCTGCCCTCTCCCAGGGAACCAGCAGGGGAATAGTGACTGGAGTGGGTCCTGAGTGAAGCCATCAACCTCACTTCTTGCTGCCAAATACAGAGAGATTGCTCAGCCTTTACATACCGTGAGTCAGATGTGCACAAGGATTTTCTCCTAAGCTCCTTCTAGTTCCCCTGTATAAATCCCATTTATGTAAGCAGGGAACAAGAACGCAGCTTACTGTTAACAAGAGCTGCATGTGTCTGCTAACAAATAATAGGAGAGAAACAAGACAAGAAGGCATTTCTGTAACATCTGATACACAACATTTAAACCCAAGTTTTCAGCACATTTTCAGCACATTTGAACTTAATTAGGCATATGAGAACTAGTGAACAAAAGAGAGAAAGAGAAAAAAGGAAGGAAGGAGGAAGTAAGGGAGAAAGGAAAGAAGTGAGGAAGGAAAAAAGGGAGAAAGAAAAAAAGGAAAAAAGCAGACAGCAAGCAATAAGGTCAAACTAAGAGCAAATGCTACAAACAAATAATGTATCTTGATATCATGCATTGTAGACTTCAGTCAGTTATAATCAATCTGTTCAAACTGCTCATGTACCTACCAATGCTTCATTAATATTCTGCAGTTGCCAGCTGCCAGAATCAGCTATCAGTACAACAGCTTGTCAAAGACACTTATGAGAAGGGTTTATGTTGTTCTCTTTTTTACCGAGACTCTGATTTTATTGTGAGTTTTAGTTTTGTTTTTCTGCAACATTAGAGTAACTGTTTGTTTTCCTGCTTGCATTTTGTCTGCTTTGTCCTCAATATGCCCCATCACCACTTGACTCAGCAGCCATTTGTCCCAGACTAAAAGAACTGGCATGTGAAAAACCTGTCCCCAGTTGCTGTAGGATAGTAGGAATACTTGGCATTTGTGTACTGCCCTCCAGTTCCACTCAGTAAGCCAAGAACTGCAAAAAGCTTTGCAAACTTGAGCAAAGTCAGACTTGTAACATCCCTGTGAGGTGACGGAGAAGTATCATCAACTTTTAGACGTGGGAACAAATGTGATAACAGACTGAGTCACCCTAATTCTTGTCCCAGATCAGAGCTGGATATGGACTAATGTCCAAATAAGATGTGAGGGATGACTGAGATTTTTAAGTGTGTATTTTAGAATCTCATTAAGAAGCAAATGCAGATTATTTTTACTGCTTAATACTAGAGCTAGGAGCTCAGGTGGGGTACAGTGTTTGCTTTATAGGTTTGAATAGTCTGCCGCTCCAACTTACCCTTAACACATGTTAATTACACTGCTGTATTTGAAATAAATGCATTAGAAAATAATTAGTTAAATAAGAATTATACTCTTATAAAAGATCCTTGCTTAAATGCTGCAAGTTTTTCAATTTTCATTAACTACTCTTTTAATGAGTTCTAAGCAGGATGGCAGAATAGCAGGTACCATCTCATCAAATGGTATTGCCTCACCAACTTTTATGAGCTATTGTCATAATCTTGGGAACAACTTTCAGCCTTTGAAGAAAAAAGCATCTTGTTAGTTTTGTGAGAAGGCTTTGCTCCTACTTACGATTTTTTTTCTTCTGGAAAAAGTGAGGATGTGCAAAGACTCTTGACTGTAAGGCAGCAAGAGAGTCTGTTCTCTGCTTTTAGCTCTAAATACTCAGATCTGGAGGCAAAGTAGCTCCTGAGGAGCTCTGGTACCTAGCCTTAAAGAACAGGCTAATTGTCCTGAGAGGGGAAAATAGTCTCCTTTTTGCTTGTATTCAGAGACTAAGGAGTGTGTGATAAATAAAACCCAGGTAGGTGAAAGACGCACTCAGAGTCTGACTTCACTGCCTTTTTTCACTAGGGTCTAATCTCCAGGAGAAATACACCTTGTGTGAGAACAAAACAACTAAAAATGCCCAGGCTAGATAGCATTTTAGAAAGATGTTGGGTTTTGTAAAGTTTCTCCAACAGGCTTGGATCTAAGGGTCATGTCTGTAAATGCTTTCCAGACTTCTATGTGACAATAAAATAACTTACATATAATACATTATGTTAAATTGTATTTACAGGGCTTATGTTAGGATTTGTTACTCTTGTTAAAAGTCTAGGCAAAAATAGTCCCCAAAATCACCATTCTTACTTAAAGCCTATTTCACTTTATTCTTTAATAGCACAATATCCAAAATTATTAAAAATATATCTACAGGTATTTTAAGTCTAAAGCACCAGCCTATTGAGAAAAAAAAAAAAAAAACACTTCTTTTTTCTTGAAGAGCAGATGAAGGAGCTAGCTCTAAATATTCATCTCTATGAAACAAATACAGAGTTATTTACAGTTAAGAATCAGTAATGCAGTATACTTGTCATCCCACTGCAGCAGTAACAAAACAAGTGCTTGAAGCAGTGTGGGAGAGTAAGAGCCCCTCACACATCGCAGGCAGACATATTCATATCATTATTCCAGTTGTCTAGGAGGCTGGCAGAGGCAGGCTTCATGGAGGGAAGCAGGAAAGAGGGAGATGATGTAAGATGATGCTGTAAGATAAAATTAAATGAACAATCCCCATAACTTTCTTTCTTCTTAGGGTCTAGCATTTTAAAAGACTGATTCTTAGATACAGCATCAACTGGGCAGATAATTGGATTTTAAAGCAAAAACTGTTGGCTGAGCTATACAAGGATGATTACAGATGTGAGTTCCTGATAGCTGTGGGAATATTCACAGAATCACAGAATATGCAGAGTTGGAAGGGACCTACAGGGATCACTGAGTCCAACTCTTACCCTTGCACAGGATACCCCAAGAGTCACCCCATGCACCTAAGAGAATTGTGCAAATGCTTCTTGAACTGTGTCAGGCTGGTGCTGTGACCACTTTCCTGGGAGCCTGTGCCAGTGCCCAGCCACCCCCTGGGGGAAGAATGTTTTTTCTAATATCCAGTCTAAACATCCCCTGACACAACTTCAGGCCCTTCCCTCTGTCTGTCACTGGTCACTACAGAGAAGAGATCGGTGTGTGCCCCTCCTCTGTCCCTCACAAAGCAGTCGCAGACTGAATGAGGTCTCGCCTCAGTCTCCTCCAGGCTGAACAGACCAAGGACCTCGGCTGCTCCTCACACAGCTTCCCCTCCAGGCCCTTCATCATTTTTGTTACCCTCCTTTGGACACCCTCTGATAGTTTAATGTCTTTTTTATATTGTGGTGATCAAAACTGCACACAATATTCAAGCTGAGGCTGCACTAGTACAGAGTGTATTTGAAGATCTAGTTCATTTTTACCAAGAAGACTGAAATAAAGGCACATCATCTAATTCCTCTCTTCCTCTTAGAGGACTCAAAATACGATTACTGACACAGAAGTGAGTCCTTTAAGATACTGCCCTATAAAAATCAAAAACATATAAATTGTGCTGTTGGTGTAATTAAAATTCCATTTGCACTAAGGCCAAAAGCTATTACTAAGTCAGTAACTAAAGTGAGGTTTTTACAGTACTGGAACCTCCATCTGAGAAAATTGTATTGTAAATATGTTGGAATTGTTACATCACTGAAATCAGATCTGGAGCACTGCTGAGTCAGTAGTAAGATGACTAACGTAATCTGTCAAAACTAATATTAATGCAGTATTTTTAATTAATTTGATTTTTGTTGGTTGGTTTTGTTTTTCAGTTGTTTTATATTTTGAACTTTATATGTTGTGCTGCCACATTCTCCTGGGAAACCATTATCTGTATTCACAGTCACAGTCACAAGTTGGACTTCCATTCATCATGTCTTCTGTTATTACCTTTTTTCAGTGATTTTAAGGAAAACCTGTATGATTGGCTTACTCTGGATGACTAAACACCTACACGACTAGAGTTAAGTGAAATGAATTCCAACCAAAGTGATTGCAATTCTGTTTTAATTACTTCGAAAAGACAGTCAATAGAATATCTAATCTAAAGAGGTTGTCACTCCACCCAAATTGAAGTGCTCTGAAATGAACTGTTGATGGCTAAATTGAAAATGTCAGTGATCCAGTCTGAAGAATTAATCAGATTTAACAATAAGTTGATTGAAGTTGATGAAAAATTCTGCAGACCTGAAAAAAAAATAAACCACCAAACTAATCAACCTTTCAAAAAAACCCAACCCCAAACTTTCCTCTGCCACTAAAGAACTAGTTTTAATACGCTGAGTTAAACCCTTTATAAGTCAAAGTCTTAGCTCCCTACACTGCAGGACTACTGATAAACTTACCAATTAATTTCTAAACACTTGTACCATCTCTCAAATTCTAGCACTACTCCCTCATATTTAAGTATGATAGTTACCAGCTTTACAACTTACAGATCCCTGATATTTTAACACTTTTTAAACCATCACTGAACAATTTTTTGGTAGTATTAGCCTTTCAACTACATCACCACACTCATCTTCTCCAAAACTCACACTGAATAAATGTTTTAAAAAGAAGACTACCCAGAATAACAGAAGTCATATAAATTTAGAGTTGTATGCTTGATATATACTTTGAAGAGTTCTGATATTTGGAAGCAGGGAGTTATATATTCATGACTTTGTAATATTTTATAAATGGAAGAACTAAGGTTTCAAGTCAGTGCTAATGGAGGTGTCTGCACAGCTGTTGCACATTCNNNTGTCTGCACAGCTGTTGCACATTGTGTGAAAAATAAATAGCATAATCTTTCTAAAGCAGCAGATTTTACATTATCAATAATAACAGGTATTTATTTTAATACCATTCTCTCAAGACTAAGCTGCAGGAAAAAAAATCAATTATGGGAAAAGCTAGCCTATTCTTAGGCTGCACCATTAGTTAATATTTCCAAAATCTAAATTTGTATCTTTTTACATAAACATGTAATTTGGAAGCGGCAATATTTAATTCATTTAATGCTGAAGATAATATTCACATTCATCTATGAGCTGAATATTTGACATTAGGAAGACACAATAGATTCCAATTGAAATTCTGCTGACATTAATTTCTGTAAACTTTATGAAAGTTACTCTGGGCTCTTGCACTTAGAATCCAACCCTTGGCTGTCTTCTCTGCTCCAGTATTATGGCCCAGAGTATTTTTCGTATATGTCCCACTACTTTTCCAAATCCTGGCCTAAAAGAATCATCTCACACATACTGGGAAAATATTTTTCTTCTATTCTCGTACAACACATGACTCCCATGGGTGGAAATATTTACTAATGCTTAAGTCTCAGTGACAACTACTTAGATTATGTAATAGGAAGTAAACTGATCTGGATTTTTTTCCTAGGAACATATGATGGGGAATATATAACAGGCCAAGGCTGGAAAACAACTCCAGACTGCAAAAGTTTATACAGGGTTCACATTTCATTTATTCCTGCCAGTGTGGAAATATTTACTAGTTTAAGAAATTTTTCTCTATTACTAATAAAATGGACAAACTTAGGAATGCTCCTGATGACATAGTCTTTTAGAAGTGTAAACTGGGAAAGCTAATGAATTATAAATCATCTTTTGGCAAAGTTGCAGTTATCTTATGTACTTTATAGAAAAATAAGTAAATAAGGCAAAAAGTAAAAGGGCAGAACTACCAAAATTTACAATGAGGAAAATATCTTTTAAAAAAGAAGTTACTTGGGGACTACTGCATCTTGAAAAAGCAGCAAATTTCTGCTATTCTGGGTATCCAGTCTAAAAACCTCCCCAGGACTTAGGTCATAAGTAAGAAGCTGTTCAGTTAATATAGATTTTAAAAGTTGTGTGAGAGTAGAGGAAGTAAGCCATCTAGTCGTATAAAATAAAACTAAAAACGTATAGATAATTGAAACTGAAAAATCCAATTGATTCAGCTGAGTCTGTAAAGGCTTGATGTGTGAGCTTGTTCTGCCAGTGAAAGTTAGAATGTGATCCACTGGTTCCAAACAAAATATAGCTAAAAAGTAGATTAATCCAGAAGTTGTTCTGGAATTACTACAACATAGTAGGTTACATACTTGGTTAGCAGCAAGAGAGAGGNCTTCAGGAAAACAATAGCCAGCCCTGTTATCAGCACAAAGGAGGATCAGTTTGGAATTACCGTACCTGTAACGTAGGCAGCCCTCAGCTCTGAGGGTTTCCATTCTCACTGTTGTTCAGCTGTGAATTTACTTACAACAGAAAGGAAAGAAAGAAAGAGAGAAAGAAAGAAAGAAAGAAAGAAAGAAAGAAAGAAAGAAAGAAAGAAAGAAAGAAAGAAAAAGAAAGAAAAGAAATAAAAAATAAAGAAAACTATTTTCCCCATTTAATAGAATTTAGCAGAGATGAGAGTTTTTATGCATTTATAAAAAAGCATTTTTAGAACTAAATCAATGTGGCTTTGCACAACAAAGTGAAAGAATTATAAAATGTCAACATTTTTCTCACAGAGGTGTCTAACTGAAAGTTTTTTTAAGCCAGAGGCACCAATTTTCATTAATTTTCATCTCATGACCAGTGATAGCCATGACTGAAAAAGCAAAATGTGACAGCAAGGTGTACTCCCCTCTCCAAGAGTTACCAGTTCCTGGCAAATAGATAATCTCTCAGGTATGCTAACAGGGTGCTCATGCTTGGGACCAGTTGGGGGCCAACCCTGAAGATGCATTTCTTAACTGCAGAAATCAGATGCTAATAGCACCGTGAGGACTGTGCAGGCGAATCTATCTTCTCTAACCACCTATCATTAAAGTCAACAGCTCTGTCCAGCCCACTCAACTTTCAGCCTTTCTTATGCTGATATTTATGTTGGTAAGAGATCATAAAAGAAAATCTCTTCCTATTTAATAACCCACAACTTTGAGCAAACAGCTAAACAGCATACATTTACACGGGACAGTGTAGTACTACACAGATACACTTGCCATCTCTTGATGACTAAACGTGGCTAGTAGGAACAGAAGAGCTGTGTTAGCTCAGTATCCCATTGATGCAACTTAGCTCTGTTTGAGTATCATGGCATGGTGCTACATAAAATAGGTACACATATGATGTTTATTTGTCCAGTCTGGAATATAATGATAAAAAAATTCATTTGAAGTATGTACCAAAACTAATATAATTTAGGCAGTGGCAATACTCTAACATAAATAAATACAAGGAAGAAAGAAGTCATGATTGTATTTGATTTCCATGGGAAGGAAGAGGATGTTTAATTACAAACTTACTATGTACTTTGTCCAAGTGTTAATGAGATGACCTGCTGATATATATACAGAACAACTTTAAAGACCAAGATG
>VYZQ01035714.1:29035-40245 GCA_013400655.1 Mystacornis crossleyi | reverse complement strand
AGAAAATAGCAGGGGAAACTTATTTATAAATGGTACCCCTCTGAAGCCTGGGAGTGCAAATGCCCCAGGATCCTGGACACCCCATTGGCTGGGTCAATGATGGAGCCAGGACTGGTGATTTCTCTTTCTCCTTTTCTTTCTCCCTTTCTTCCTTTCTCCTCATGTTTAATCCACCTCTTTCTCTTCCCTTTCACCCAACCTCCTTATCCAAAACCCACTGCCTTTTCCTTAGACAGGAAGTCAGGGACTAATTTACACTGATTTCCATGCCAAATGTGCAATTTACTAATGAATCTTTGCAAGCTTGTGTGGACCATCTGACTTTTGCCATTCCTTTTGACCATGAACATCCACACATCTCGGGTGTTCCCTTCCCCTTCCTGTGGGATGCCACAGGAGCGAACACTTTTAACCCGGGGCACCAAAGAGGGGAATGGGGTGAGGAGAACATTTATTTTTCCAGTATCTACTCACTGGCAGAAGACAAAAATCATTTCATTGTTTACCCAGATCTGTGCTCCAAATGGTATAAAAACCATGGGACACTGCTGCAGATCCTTGGAGCAAATGTGCAAGGGCCGGGGCTCACACTGTGGTAACTTCTCCTGTTCCTCATCTCCCCTGGAGATGTCACAGCCCTGGTGTTTAACCAGCTGGACCTAAAGCCAGTGGGCAAATCCGCAAGCGGGAGATGGGAACAAGGATATGTGGGAAGGCTTGGGCTCCAAAGCAACGCAGTTTTCACCAGCACCGAGTGTTCTCTTCTTCCCTTGACTCTGCAGAGCTCTGAGGAGTAAAACCAGGGGGTCCTGGTGGACAACCAGCAATGTGCCCTTGTGGCCAAGAAGGCCAATGGGATCCTGAGCTGCACTGGGAAGAGCACATCCAGCAGGTTGAGGGAGGTGATCCTGCCCCTCCACTCAGCCCTGGTGAGGCACATCTGGAGTGCGAACTGTGTCCAGTTCTGGGCTCCTCGGGACAAAAGACACATGGAGGTCCTGGAGTGGGTCCAGTGGAGGACCATGAAAATAATTAAGGGACAGTAGCATCTCTTTGATAAGAAAAGGATGAGGGAGCTGGGGCTGTTCAGCCTCAAGAAAAGGCAACTGAGAGGGGACCTCTAGTTTCTGTCAGTGTCTGCAGGGAAGGGACAGAGCATGGACCAGGCTCTGCTCTGTGGGGCCCAGAAATGGGACAAGAAGAAAGGGCAGGAACTGATGCCCAGGAATTTCCACCTGAACATGAGGAAGAAGAACACAACCCACAGTGGTGCCTTCCAGCCTTACTCAGGCTGCGATTTTTTGTGATTCTCTGACTCACCACTGCTCTGAGGAGAAGACAGAAACCATGAGCTGAGACATGAAAGCATTAAAAATTTACATAAACAGCAGTGGCAGTAAGAGACCTTCAGGAGGAGATTGTTGGTTATCCCACAGACGCCACCATTCCTGGTCATCCCATGGAGCATCCATCCCTTGCCACAACAAATAATCATTGTTCCATCACCATAGGGTTTAAAATTCCCAGCCTACATCCAAAACCCATCTTGATGTGGGAAGACGCTTTTGCTTCGGCCAAGGTTTCTGGCCACCTCAGAACTCTGGCAAGGACAATTTGGGAGAAAAACACTGAAAAGAAAAACTTTTCTGACAGATTGATTTGTAGTGACCATTAGAAACTGCTGAAGCATGTGAAGGGGTCCTCCAAGGACCTCTCTAAGCATGGGAGGCAGTTCAGAAGTGTATGAATTTATCATCGTTGGAGGATTCTGCAGTTCATCACCAGCTTTTGTAATTTATCACAGGGATGTCTCGTATCTGGAGCTCTGGGATTCTTAAGGGTGAGATCTGTCACAAAAATACAGTTATTAAGGCAGCGGGTGTATTATACAGTTAAATGCAAATGTTGCAATCTGGCAACCCATTTTTACTGCCAAAACCTAGAAGGTTTTTCCTGTCAGAAACTGATGCCAGTAGCGATAAATGGCGGATAGATAAAGTTAATCCGACTGCTTTGAGTTGAACAGGGAAGGTATTACTTTGAAGGGTTTAACATATTAACGGAATCAAAATGACATTTCAAAATATTTATGGAAATCTTTTTTTTTTTTAAGCTTCTACAAGCAGTATAACAAAACCATATAAAACATTATTAAATCCTACCCTTAATTAAACATGCTGACACTTAAAAGCTTCTGTCTGATTTACTTTAACAAATCTTCTTTCCGTAAATTATGACTTTAAAACATCATTCTGCTCTAAATGAATCTGCATTCCAGAGGAATTAAAACCTTTTTAACAGACACTTTAAAAAAAATAATTTTTTAAGCTATACCTCCAACTTATCAAACATAATGGTAAAGCAAGAAAAGAAAAGGGAAACAATACACATAAATGATAACATTAACTGAGAAAAAAAGCGCCTTTTTTGTTTCATGTCAATTCAGAAAAGCTGAGGGGCATGGATTCATCCACCTCTGCAGCAGGTTGGTGAGGCTTCAAGCCATGAGGAGAACTATTCAGCCTCCCTGGAGCATCCAGAGGAACATGGGAATGTTCAAAGGTCACTTTGGTCCAGCTAAGGCCCAAATGACCCCACAACCCCCCTCAGAAAGCCCAGGGTTACTACATTTCTCAGTGTAATATGAGTTAGGTGGGAAGAAACTGAGTCACCTTAATCAATCACCCTGAAGGTGAAATACCTGTGCCAGTTCCCTCATTTCATTCAGGGGGTCACGCAGTATCCCTTGAACGTCCCAGTGTGCCACCACACCCAATGCTGCCATTTCAGAAGTGAAAGAACAGCAAAACTTCCAACCCCACCAATGTGTCTCAGGCACCCTGGGGCACCTCGACAGCCCCAGGAGCCACTAAGCACATCCCTGGCTGCATCACATCATAGTGTGGCCAGAAGGTCAAGGGAGGGGATTCTTCCTCTCTGCTATGGCCTCGTGAGACCCCACCTGCAGCGCTGTGTCCAGCTCTGCGGTCACCAGCATCAGAAGGATATGGAGCTGTTGGAGGGAATCCAGAGAACACAAAGATGCTCTGAGGGTTGGAGCCCCTCTGCTCTAGAGAACAGCTGGGAGAGATGGGGGTGCTCACCTGGAGAAGAGAAGGCTCCAGGGAGACCTTAGAGCCCCTTCCAGTGCCTAAAAGAGCTCCAAGAGCGCTGCAGAGGGACTTTGGACAAGGGATGGAGTGAGAGGCCAAGGGGGAATAACTCCAAACTGAGAAGGGAAAGTTTAAATCGGACATTGGGAAGAAATCCTTGGCTGTGAAGGTGGTGAGACCCTGGCACAGATTTCTCAGAGAAGCTGTGGATGCCTCATTCCTCGAAGGGTTCAAGGCCAGGCTGGATAGGGCTTGGAGCAAGCCGGTATAGTGGAAGGTGCCCCTGTCCGTGAAAAGGGAGCACTGGAACTACACAATCTTCAAAATCCCTTCCAACCCAAACAATTCCATGATTCTGTGACCTTACCAGGATGATCTCAAGCTTGACAGACTCCAGAGACCAAGACAATGTAGGCAACCACCTTTAGGTTCTTATCCATAAGAGGCTGTAACAGCCTGTGCCAAGCAAGACTCATAGATGAGTCCAGTCCATCGCAAACTTACTGATTCTATCCTGAATGTCAGCATGGGTTAAAAGTGCTTCTACAAATCCAGAAAATCACCTCAGACCGAGCCTGAGAGCCCTGAAGAGCTCGTTCCCACAGTTTAATTGACTCTTGCTGTTCACAGTGGCTTCCAGCTTGGACAGGGATGCTTCTCTTCCCAAAAGCACCCAAAACTGACAATACTTCACCCTAGGCTTCCATTGATTTTAGGTTGGCAAAATAAACTCATGAAGTGATTTATCCCTTCCAACCAAAAAAAAAAACAAAAAAAAACAAACAACAACAACAACAACAAAAAAAACTCCTGGTGATGATGCAAATTTCCTGGGAAAGGGTGAGGAAGATAGAATTCCCTTCAGTCCCAGGAAAGAATATAGCAATCTACATATGCGTGCCCAAGGAAAAGAGGTGCTCTGTGAAGTTAATATTTGACCCAAAAACAGGTAGGAGCAGCAATACAAAAGCTGCACTTTCAGTCTTTTCCAGGACTGTTGGGTTGTCCAACCCTGAAGCAGCTCAGATCTCAAACCCAGCTTCCCCATTTGGAAAATACTTTGAAACTCCTTTGTGGCCAAAGGAATTATCTGCCATGCTCCATCTTAAAACTCACTTTGTATCAGTTCAAAAACTGTATCAGAAAAGCAGGTTTGTTCTCACACACTGTACAGATGTAGAGCTGAGCCTTCTCTCAGGTGCAGAAAAAAATCCTACATATTTCTATAATGAGCACTTTTAAAAAAAAAAAAAATTAATACCAGTGGGAAAAGTGAGGTGAAAGCTAAAAGTCTTTTTTTCCTCAAATCAGGAGAAATCAATACTTTTTTAAGTAAATCTCATCAGTGCTAAAATCTCATCAGTGCTAAAAGCCCCAAAAATATCCTTCTTATAACTCCTTCTTCAACAGGCAAATTCTTCTGCTAATGCCTGGTGAAGGACCCAAAAACACCACGGAGTGAAGACTCATGGGCTACATCCCAGACACACCTGAAAATGGGTAATAAGCTGTGATTGTGACTCTTATTCCTCTTGATATAAGGTCAAATGTTCAATAAAGTGCCCAACTCCTCTCTGAGGTGAGTAGTGCAGGCAGCCTGGTTTGGGAAACTTGGATCACTTCTGTAGCCACCCAGCCTCCAAGAAAAGGCCATCAAGGACCTTTCATTGCCACTTCAGGCTCAGTCTCGTGGCTTCCAGGTAGTCAGCAATTGCCTCTTGCAGCCCACATGGCCACTTTGGTTTTCTTGAGATCACAATAAGACAGGGTCGGGTTGTGTGAAAATGAAAGACTTTTAAATTTTTTTTTTCTTCTTCTAACACAGTTCTGGGTTTTCTGGGTTACAGGGACGCTTTCACTTCCAGCCACTTTGTGGAGGATGCTGGGAGACCGACCAGCCACACCAGTCAAAAGAAGAGAGACTGGTTTTCACTGTCTCTTGGAGACAGTGCTCTACCTGGGTGTTTAATTTGATTTGCCTAAATTAAAAGCTCATTACCGTCACTGCCTAATGTTGGAGAACCCCCTCATCCCACACACTCTGGCTAAGGAGGCAGATAAATGCCTTGGAAGCCTGGGTTATTAAACCAAAGGTCAGAGAAAAGAACAAATCGGTCGATTTTTCCTGTATCACCGGAGAAAACCTCAGCTTTGCCTCCTGGCCATAGCTCCTTGTCCCAACTCCATCCACCTTTTTCCCTTTTGCTCCCACTCCCTTCCCAATTAATCCAGAGCCAGTTGCATCCAGCCAAGAGCTTTGTTTGGGCATTTACATTTCACTTGCCAGGACATCCAGCTCCAAGCATGCAGCACACAAATATTTGTGCTGGCTCTGGGAAGAGCTTTGACCGGATTATTCACTTTGGGTCTCATACACCCTGCTCAGAGCAGCAGCCAAGTCTGTCTCACTGACTAGACCTGGCTCTCCATTTGGGATGAACTCTCCCAAATTTACTCGCCACAGATACAATCCTTATTCTGAAAGACTCAGCTCTCAAAAGCAGAGAAGCCATTTCAGAAAAGGGAATAGCCCAATCTGACAGTAAGAATCCTGCCTTCATCTGATGCTTTTGTGAGTCATGTTCTTAAGAGGCAGAAAGTCTGCACGAATTTGAAAAGGAATCAGGTAACATGGGTGGTTTTTTTTGTGGGTTTTTTGTTTGTTTGTTTGTTTGTTTTGTTATTTTTTTTTTCTGTTTTAGCAGGACCCTGCAGCTAGGTAAGCAAAACTTCTGCAGTTTACAGTCCAAAGCAGCTGAATGTCCTGTGTGGCAGAACAATTCACCATTAATCCCTATTCCCAATTACTCTGCCTTCCCTCATCTGCCTAATTTTAGACCGCCTCATTTTAGGCAGAGTGACAGCCACTTAACAAGAAAGTAGAAGTGTGGCAATTTTACCAGTTAGATCCCAAAACCATGATCGTTTTCCTAACAGCCAGGCCTATAAACCTGCCAAATGTTCCCTCACTGCTCCCATCTTCCAAGCTAGAGGGTGTTCAAGGAGAGACATGCATCAGCCTCTGAAGGAAAGGGGTCAAGTGGCAGAGGAGGAAGATTAAGCCATGATTTGCAGCCGGGGAAGCAGAAAGCACTGCCCCAAAGGTCTCACCTGAAGAGCTGACCCTCCTGAGCAGAGATCTATGCAGCCCTGCCAGCTCTCGTGATTCACGGCACTCTGCTTTCTGCTGGTGCAGCTCTCACAAGAGACAAGCAGAGGTTCTTGTAGAGCACTCGAGGCTTTTTGCCTGCATCTGGTGATGAAAAAGGGGGGGGGCAGTGGAAGGACACATCAGTGTCAGGACAGGATGAGAGAAAGGGAGGATTGAGGGAAAGGGAGGTGCTGGTCCTCCTCAGCAGAGCACCCCGGAACTGTTCCGTCTGGAGATACAAGAAGTCAGATGGGAGAAATGGGAGACCTGCTAGAGCCTGGGGAGAGGGGATGAACCAGGAGACAGCCGGAGGAATTCTGGGGCTGATGGCAGGGGTAGGGAAGCATGGTTAAAATTGAAAAAAGCTGCATTAACTATCTGGACAATTAATGATAATTCCGAGATCAAAAAATAATTAGTGCAATTAGTGCCTTATGCATCTATTTATGTAACTGCTCAGGAAAGGGGAAAATTATCTATCCATGTTTCTGGAGTGCTCTGAAGAGCTGAGGAATTGATTCTCTAATTTAAAAAAAAAAGAATCGTTTAGGAGAGCAAACACAATATCTGCATGATGCAGAGTCTTTCCTGGGTTAAGGATCTCCAGCAGTTATTAAGGTGCTTTATGCTGCAAACAATTTTGTACATATAAACATCTTTCCTGATTATATCGATCTCCACAGGCTGAGTTTTTACTCTTACATCCTTTCCAATCTCCTAAATTTACTTTCAGATCTTTTGACTATTACTATTACTATTTTTAATCCACTGGTTTGCAAAACAGAGTATATGTGAATTAGGGCAGATCTGATGTTCTGATGAAAGCAATGGATTGAAGAGAAAAGGAGAGATACTGCAAACAGGTCTGAGAGTTAACATTGCATGGAGAAGACCAGGCAAGTCCATCAGGTAAATAAAGAAATAAAGCCCAAATTCTCCTCTTTCTTCACAGCCAAATCTCAGCAGGAGCTGCAGTCACACACGAAATCAGAGCCATAGCCTAAACACTTGGTTTTCGCATGCAAGCTGCATGAAGGGAGGCACCTTTAATAAACTGTGCTACATTTGGAAAAGCCATTTGAATTCCGTAATTAGAACACGTACAATGAGAGCTAACTGTACATGTTTGCGTGTACACAGCTCTGAAAGAGAGAGTTTAATGAACTGTATCTACTGCAACTGCAACGCAAGTTTCATTATGTCAGAGTTGTGCCGCGTGATGCTGTGATGCAGCTTCCAAAACCACAACACACTTTTCCTCCTATAAAATATCCTCTTCCCTCCTTTTTATTCATGGATTCGCAGAATGGCTTGGGTTGGAAGGGACCTTGAAGATCACCTGGTTCCAAAATCCCTGCCACGGGCAGGGACACCTTCCACTATCCCAGGTTGCTCCAAGCCCCATCCAACCTGGCCTTGGACACTTCCAGGGATGGGGCAGCCACAGCTGCTCTGGGCAACCTGTGCCAGGGCCTCACCACCCTCACGGGGAAGAATTTCTTCCCAATATCCCATCCAACCCTACTCTCTTTCAGTTTAAAGCCATTCCCCCTGGTCCTGTCACTACATGCCCCTGTCACAAGTCCCTTTTTTCTCTTGAGTTCATGGACTTTGGTCAAGCGGAACTGGGGGATAAAAGAAAAGGAAAAACAAAAAAAATCCCCTACATAAACATCTGTTTGGTTTAACTCCAGCCAGCAACTAACCTCTCACAGCTGCTCATTCACTCCTTACTTGCCGGTGGGGTGGGGTGAGAAGGAGAGGCCTTGACTCTGTAAGAACTGCTCAGCAGCAACTAAAAAACCCCTGGATTATCAACACTGCTTTCATTACAAATCCAAAAAATAGCCTCACACTGGCTACTGTGAAGAAAATTATCTCCATGCCAGCCAAAACGAGCAGAGTTTCCTACTCTGGCTTCACTTTAAAAATAAGTAAATAACCACCCCCAACAACAAGAAAACAACAAACAACAGAAAAATAACAACACCTACAGGACCACAGAGTGCCCTCTTTCACTGTGGGCCATCTTTTTTGTGTTATCTCCACACCATTCTCTGCCACCTGAAACCAGCACAAGCAAAGCTTTATACGATCAATACACATCCTACAGTCATTAATCACCGATAGAAATGGAAAAAAAACAAAGTAATCCCGACAAAAAGGTGTCCAGCTATAATAAAAGGATGGAAGAAAGCATGAGGATAGATGAGGGAAAAAAATGAAAAGGCTGGGACAAAGAAAGATCTGCAACGATTTAAAATAAACTCACAGTCCATCCTGCAGCTCTTGAGTATCATTCGAGGTCCCCAGGGATCGAAGGCTTCTTTCCAGAGAGGTCACTGTCAACAGCAGAGAAAGAAAATATAAAGAAGCAGCACACCTCTTCAGAGAAAAAAGAAAAAAAAAATGGATTTTAAATGGATTTTAGTTCAGTTGTTTGTCTTTTAATTTTTTTTTTTTTTCCTTATACAGTGAAGTATCTGAACAAGTAACCTATGGGAGAAAAGGGACAACATCTACCAACATCCACTGCCACAGAAGGATAAATTGGGTCCTTTGAAAGCATAAATGGTGAATCCATGTATAACAGGCCATGACACGATGGAATATGACCCCTTGTCAGGAAAAACCTCATTTCCATGGACCTTGCACAGATCTCTGACTCCTCCAGCCTTGAGGTGACACAGGACTGGGCATGGAGCATCTGCAGCTGGAAACATGCCCCTCATGAAGAGGCAAGAAATTGCATAATAACTATTTATGGCTATGAATAATAATGAAGAGGCAGAACACTGATGTCTGCTCTGATATCTTCCATCTTCTTGTTCAAGACTTCAGCAGTCAAAATGTTGTGTCTCTTTTGGCTCAGATAAAATGGAGCTGTGACCATCTCCTGTGTTTGTGCTTGACAACTTCTTGGGCTTTTGTTTGTCTTTAAGAGTATACTCTACCTTAAAGGAAGCTGGAAAGACGGTTTGCTTTGTCATTTGCAATGACTTCAGATTTTTTAAAAAAATAAAAATGTGTGTGTATATAAAAGCAGAAATCTAGCAGTAGTGTTGCCTTTTTCCACCCTTGAATTTCACTGTCTCAAACTCACTTTCAAATTAACAACAGGTCACTACTTTTGGACTTAGCACAGTGAGCAAGAAAAGCACTTCAAGATTTCTCACAATGTAACATGTTAAATAAATTACATTCTTGATATTTGCATGTGGGATTTCTCTCAGGACGTTTCCAGTTGTAAAAACCCATAACCTGTTATCAGTCATGCTTCAATATTTAAGGATAGAAAGAAGAACAGATTAGAAACATGGCTCAATTATTTCTGCAGAAATTTAAGAAATCCTCTGTTTTAATGACTCTGCAGACTTGGACTTGGCCTGTAATTTTGAACAAATCACTTAATTATATTTCCACTGACAGACAAAATCCTCTCTTCTCTTTTGGGCTCTGCTGGCTTGACACCAAAAGTCACTAAACAGCATAAAAAGTAACTAATGTGCCTGAACTACATGAATATTCAAAAAAACCTTGAATACCACCATATATTTCCACCAATGCTAGTTCTCAATAACAGATTTTACTGCAGAGTTTGGAGATTCAGTAGGATAAAGCCTCAAGGAATTGTCTATAACTGAGCTAATAATTATTCTTCTTTGATGGAAGCACAATGTTCTAAAGAATAAACTGGAAGTTTTCACTAATAACCATTTTCTTCTGTAGAAGGACAGCACTAACTCTGCAGAGATCTCATGGATATTATAATTCCTTCTTTCCACAATCCTAACAAATCAATTTCCCTGGGAATCCACATGCTGTCCAGTTCAAATACAAAATCTTGCATCAACTAAAAATATTATTGGGCCCATCAACCCTTTGGAACAAAGCAGAGTGTGGTTGCTGGAGAATGGACAGCGAGCCAAGGTGAAGAAAAGACTTGTGTGGACATTGAATTTGTAAGAACACGTTAATGTCATGTGTGCAATTCCAGCACAAACCCAGCAGCTACAGCATCCATGAACTTTTCTAACCTGACCTGCAAAAATAAGGAGAATTCAAAGTGAGTTTTGCTGCTGCCTGCTTTGGAGAAGATTGGAGTGGGAAGCAGTTTTCCGACTATACAAAACAGTTCAAGACTTCACACTCATGCCATTGTACACTGAGGCAAATCCAGGAGCTGTCAGATTTGTTCCGTATTTTGGAAAACCTACAAAAAGTTGAAAAGAATCTGAGACATGAATGCTAGAGGTGAGGAAAGTGTTTGTCAGTCAGATGAGAAAGTGACCTGGGATTTAGTTTTTGTCCAATAATTTTACCTAATATTCCAGTTCAAACATAGTATTTAGACAACTAAATAAATGTCAGTTTTCCCAAAATGACAAGATATGAAATCTGGAGGTGCCAAAGGTCACCATTTGATGCAGCTCTTATTTGGAAAATAGCAGGACTAAGACTCCAACATGAGTCTCCTGAATCTCAGGAAATCCGAAAGTATCCTGGGCTGCATCAAAAAAGGAGTGGCCAGAAGCTCACTGGAGCTGATTCTCCCCCTCTACCCTCCTCCCATGAGACCCCACCTGGACCACATCCAGCTCTGAGACCCCCAACACAAGAAGGATGTTGATCTGCTGGAGCAAATCCAGAGGAGGCCACGGAGATGATCACAGGGATGGAGCCCTTCTGCTCTGGAGCCAGGCCGGGACAGCTGGGATTGTTCAGCCTGGAGAAGAGCAAGCTCCAGAGAGAACTTAAGAGCCCCTTCCAGTGCATAAAGGTGCCCCAAGAGAACTGGAGAGGAACTTTGGACAGGGGCATGAAGTGATAGGACAAAGGGGAGAGGATTTACACTGATGGAGGACAGGTTCAGACTGGATATTAGGAAGAAATTCTTTCCTGTGAGGGTGGGGAGGCCCTGGCACAGGTTGCCCAGAGAAGCTGTG
>VYZQ01035714.1:11798-28972 GCA_013400655.1 Mystacornis crossleyi | reverse complement strand
GAACTGTGGAGTGTTGGAAGTTGCCCATGCCAATGGCAGGGGGTTGGAACCAAGTGATCTTCAAGGTCCTTTCCAACCCAAGCCATTCTATGACTCTCTAATTAAATCTGAGCTGCTCTGGGCTAAATCTAACTTGCTTTGACCAAGAATGAATTAATCAAAATCTCTGCAGTTACTGTGCTGGATGTGGAAAATCCCTCTCAATGTACCAGTTCTGGTCATGTGAGCAGTAATCTGACAGGACGAGCAAAACATCAAGTTCTGCTGGAGGGATGTGTGAAGCCATTCTGAAAACAGGAATCTTATTTTAAAAGCCTTGTACTTTTTGTTATTAAAAGGCACAACCGACTCCTCCAGGATGAGACACATTCACAAGGCATCAGTGATGTTGGAGCCACACTGATTTACTGAACTAAGAGCTTGGGCCCAGTTGTCTGTGCCACTGCAATCCTTAAATCAGTGGGGGATAAGAAACCATCCTGAGATGGCCATGGAGACTTTATCACACCTGGGGGATCTGGAAAAATCCTTTGCTCAGCCTTTAAGATCAAGGCAATGGGACTGCACATGGCACCAACCTGTTATGGGCAGTCATTAATGAGTGGGGAGCAGGAATTAGAGAGGCAAGAGACCCATGAGAGAGTTCAGGTTCTCCATCTGACCAGCACAGGTCTCATTCCTCCAGTATCTTCTCCACTGACCAGACACGAGGCACCAGAGCAGCTCCATTTAGGAGTGTTACTTACTGTACTTATTTATAAGACACTTACTAAAAGGCAGCTAAAAGCTGTACATGAAAAAATGCAAAACCTTGACAAAAATATTTAGGAAAAAAAGACATGAATGAGACAAATTCAGGCAATATTTGAGCTTCTTTTTGTGTCATGATAGGAAAATCAACTAAATTTAAAAAAAAAAAAAAAAAAAAAAAAAAAGAGGTTGAAAAAGTGAAGGAGGAATTATGTGACAGCCTGGAAGGTGTCCCTGCCCATGGCAGGGGCTTGGAACAAAATGGTCTTTAAGGTCCCTTCCAACCCAAACCATTCTATGACTCGATGATTCTATGAACCTTCCCCATTTTCAACTGGGACAGCCCCAAAAGATTAAGAGAGAGAAAGCAGATGCAAAGATTAGGAAAAATCTCCCTCCATCCCTTCACACTTCTTTAAGAGATGGCATCGGAAAAAATCTATAAACTCACGACCTGGCAGGAGAGTGATCCAGTAGAATATAAACAGAGCCAGCTGTCCTGGCTAAGATTTTTATTCAACAAATAAGGAAGATTTCCATTTTCATAGCAGAAAAAGGGAGCGGGAAGCATTTATAGGTGAGAACAGTCACAATCAACTCAGAGCTATAAACTCCCCCCTTGGTCAGGAAACAAGTCCTGAAGTGCCCAAGAAGAATTTAAATCACCCCAAAGGCTCAGAATTCTGTAGAAAGGACAGCAAAGAGGGACAAAGCACACAGTGTTTATTACTTCTGCAGTGTTACTCAATAAAATTCAATGGTGCTTTAAAATCCTGGTACAAAGTTGACTTCTTGTTTCATTAAAAATAGTCATTCCCCAAAGACATAAAAAGTATTGCTGAGATTGGCCACAACCCGGGATTTTTAGAACCTAAACAACAAAAGCATAACATGGCCAACTCCTGACAGCGTGGAACAGCCTGGCCAGGGAAGGGGTGAAGTCACAGTTCCTGGGAGTGTTCAAAAATAATTCGCCAAGGCACTCCACAAGGCTTAGTGGCCTTGGTGGCATTCAGCCAAAGCTTGGACTTGGANGAGAGTGATCCAGTAGAATATAAACAGAGCCAGCTGTCCTGGCTAAGATTTTTATTCAACAAATAAGGAAGATTTCCATTTTCATAGCAGAAAAAGGGAGCGGGAAGCATTTATAGGTGAGAACAGTCACAATCAACTCAGAGCTATAAACTCCCCCCTTGGTCAGGAAACAAGTCCTGAAGTGCCCAAGAAGAATTTAAATCACCCCAAAGGCTCAGAATTCTGTAGAAAGGACAGCAAAGAGGGACAAAGCACACAGTGTTTATTACTTCTGCAGTGTTACTCAATAAAATTCAATGGTGCTTTAAAATCCTGGTACAAAGTTGACTTCTTGTTTCATTAAAAATAGTCATTCCCCAAAGACATAAAAAGTATTGCTGAGATTGGCCACAACCCGGGATTTTTAGAACCTAAACAACAAAAGCATAACATGGCCAACTCCTGACAGCGTGGAACAGCCTGGCCAGGGAAGGGGTGAAGTCACAGTTCCTGGGAGTGTTCAAAAATAATTCTCAAGGCACTTCACAAGGTTTAGTGGCCTTGGTGGCATTCAGCCAAAGCTTGGACTTGGAGATCTTGGAGGTCTTTTCCACCCTTAATGATTCTATGACTCCATGATTCTATGATCTTTAGCACCCCAAGAGGGAGAAAAACATTTCAGGTGCACGGTTTGATCTCCAAACACAATGGGGAACCTGAAAAACCCCAGAGAGGCTTCAGAAAGCCAGGAAAAGGAGGGAAAGAGGAGCTGCGATGGAATTTATGAATCTGTAGGATGTTCAACACACCATGCCTGGCACAAGAGGAGTAAGCCCATCATCTGGTGAGCATCTGGAATGTAGCTGCTCATTCCTTGCTCAGCCACTTTCATGGTGCTACACAAACAACAGCACTGACTTTTTCTCCGTGCTCCAAATCAGTTTCCTGAGTTTCCTGAAGAGACTTTATGGTACAGAAAGAATCATGGGCATTCTTCCCCATTTTCTAACCCTAAAAAATTCTTTACCTAAAGTGGATTAGCTCTGCCAGATCTTAGCAGTACACTCAGCAACCTTCTCCTGAAAAGCTTTACCCACTTTTTGGGGGAAAGACTATAAAAAATAAACTGAGTGAAACTGGTTTTCTCAGACAAAAAATAATATGAGTAGTGAACAGAGCAACAACAGTAGCATATCTTAAGGGTATTTCTTCGACCTGAAAGCACTTTAAAAGGCATTATAGATTCATAGATTCATAGATTTTAAAAGCCAGAGAGAGTAATTCTGATTATCCAATCTGATTCCCTCCCATAAAATTTTGTCCCATCACTCCCACATCAAGACTGTAGATTGCAGCTGGACAAAAGTGTATCTTATAAAAAGACATTTGAATCTTGATTTAAAGGTTTGTGGCAAAGCCAAATCCATCAAGCCCCCTCCATAAGCAGTTCTAATGGCTGGTTATCCTCATACAGAAGGATTGAATTCATGTAGCTTTAACTCCTATCTCCTGATCTCCTTCTGTGTGAGAATGACAGATTAACAAGCCCCTTGCTGTCTATTTGATGTCTTTCTTCCCAGAGAGGTACTTACACACCACGATCGAGATCGAGTCCTCTTAGATGCCTCAAACAGAAATTTGGATAGCACGAATTTTAAAGTCTGATTTTCAGATGTCAAACAGTTTTGGCTTTTCTCTGCACCCTCTCCATTTTTTGCAAAACAGTTTTAAGTACGGGCATTGTCATTACCTGCTTCACAGAGAACTCAATTCAGGCAACTCTTAAGAGAAAACACATCATCACCATCTCAAGAGGAGAAATAACAACAGCAGAGGTTGTCAAACACAAATTGAAGGGGTTAGTGCAATTCTAACAAAGAATGAAAACAGAAATTGGGTTGTGGCATTTTAAAGAGATGTACCATTCACCTTTAGGTTTTCTCAGCAGAAGCTCCACCGTAGAAGGAGTTGTGATTAAAGCACAGGGACACATCAAGTCAGCCCTAACCTGGCCAGTTTGGGCAGGAACAGCACACACAGACTCATGACCAGGTTGCACAAATTCAGTCTGAGCCCTCAGTTTGGAAGCAGAAGTGCTACTACCACTCATCACTGCCACTGGCAAATTAAAACTATCGGTGCTGGAGCAACCAAAATTGGTGCTCATGCAGGTGTTTCCGTGTGTTATGGTGTAGCTGCTTGCCCACCTGCAAGCCAAGGACCTGTGACCACAGCTGGGAGGTTCAAGCTCCCACAGTGGCCATAATCCCTCTTTTACATGGGATGTGTATCACTAACACAAGGGTCACCAACCCCTTGTAGTCACAGAAAAATTGGTGCTTGAATTTTCCTGGCAGATGGAGCATACACAACTCACCAAAAGTAGAGACAACTTTGTTCTAGAGGTTTTTACTTCCATCCTTCTTCTAACAGGGATCCCTTGCTACAACAGCTGGGGCTCTACCCCTGGGACACACTGGGGAATAATTACACAAGTAAGGAGGCACTTAAATCCTTTCCCCACACCTAGGCCAGGCCTCTCTCTTACCCAGCACATAGAAAGAACAGACACAGAAGCTGTCCAGGTGATTCTGAAGCAATTTCAAGGTCTATCGTAAAATCAGCACCAATAATTTTAGAACCCTGTCTGACACTGGCGCATTTTAGAACTGGGGTACTATGGCATCACCTCCCATTCAGCAATGTTAGTTTAAATCTGTCTGCAAGATAAATTCCTCCAGCCTAACTCAACAAAACTGATGAGCCAGAGACTGTTACAAAGGAAAGAAGACTGCGTCTCTAGGGGCTGGGGAGACAGGAGCAGGAATAGCACCCCTGCCCAGCCTACAGAGTGAAAAACAGCAGTTTTGGTGCTGGTGTTTTTCTAAGGGAGATAGATGTTTTGCAAGCTCATGTGACAGGCTCTGAACACAGCAGTGCTGCAACATATTTGAAAACGATCCTGGCTTGTTCCACCTTTCTGAGCTCTAACTCTCTATTGTAACAGATGACACAATTAAAAATAGAAAAAGGATGTGGTCTCAGCAAGGATTGGAATATATCTGTGCCTGTTGGATGGAACATATGGTGGAATATTTTTACATCTTATGAGGAGCTGTGTATTGGATGTGCTGCTGCTCGTGAGATGCAGCAGCAGAAAAGCTGCATTAATATTTGCTCCCTGACAAGAGGAGCTGCCAGGAGCCGTGTCCATGCACAGGAATCATCAGCAGGACAGCACAGAACGCACCAGGAAACCTTTCATTTTACGCACCATTGGAGTTAATTCGGAAGACATTGGCTGAAGTCTCCTGAAAAAGTTCCTGCAGTTCGTTGGGATCAATTTGGGTGGCTGTGGAGAGAAAAACAGAAAAAAAAATCGTATTAATACTGGACACCACCAATCACTCTGAAAAGGGGGAATGTAGGTTTCTCCGTGCTGCAGAAGTTTAGCCCAGGGAGGGTGGTCTGATGCAGCTTTACAGAGTGCCTGGTCAGGGAACTTGCACTGGACAGACAAACCCAGCACCACCAGGACAGTGAAGATGCTGCTGCAGCATGGTGGGTACAGCCCACAGGGACTGACACGGCATTTGTAGGGATCATCAGCAACCAGAATAGGAATAATTCCACCTCATTCATGAAGTAGGACTATCAGAACCACGACTGAATGAGAAACCACAATGCCAAGTGATGGTCAAGCAGCACTTTACAGAGCAGGAGGGCCCCTGAGCTGGTCCTGCCTATGGAAAAGGGGAGGAAGAAGTGAGCAGGGGGCACCTGCTCCGTGGGGTCAAAGCTTTTGGGGCAGGAGGGAGGTGGGAGCTCAGATGGGACCTCCACATGTTCCTCTCCTAACCCCCAAGAGAAGCTCCTTATTCCTTCCTGATAGCTCAAGTGCAAGGGAAATGAGTCAGTGCCAGGAATTTCTACCACTGGTGCCCAGAGAAATTGTCACAACTTCATTCCCAAGCTCCCACTTTAGCCAAGGTACTCAAATCTGCCCTACAAGGAGAACACTGAGGTGAGGGTTTGAATGTTTAGGGGTTTCAGGCTGGTAGGTATAGGGGAAATTGTTTGGGGTGTTTTTAACCTTTTTTTTTGTTGTTGTTGTCGTGTTTTTTTTGTTTGTCTGTTTTGGGCAGTTTTTTGCTTGTTTATTTGTTTTGGTTTGTTTCATTTTTTTTGTTTTTTAACTTCATTTCCCAACTTTAAAACCCCTGAAACGATTACAACCTTCTCCACACTTTCATCATCCCCAGAAAGGGAGTGATGTGATGTTCGACTGACTATACGAGAGAATCACAGAATCACAGAATGTTTTGGGTTGGAAGGATCCTTAAAGATCATCAAGTTCCAACCCCCTGCCATGGGCAGGGACACCTTCCACTATCCCAGGTTGCTCCAAGCCCCATCCAACCTGGCCTTGGACACTTCCAGGGATGGAGCAGCCACAGCTTCTCTGGGCACCCTGTGCCAGGGCCTCACCACCCTCACAGGGAAGAATTTCTTCCTAATATCCAATCTAAATCTACCTTCCTTCAACTTAACGTTATTAATTATGGCTGTATTAAGTCCATATTACAGAGAAAGGATACATCATGTAAATAAGATTTAAACAAGCATTTCAACTTTGATCGATCACAGACATCAGAGAAACACTCATTTGTAACTATGTCTTTATGGCAGCAGCTCTCCAGCAGATTTTCCCATGGTTTTTAGCCCTCTTCTGCCTCCCAGCTGTGTCAGCTTTTGAGGGGGTCCCAGAAGTGCTTTACCTGAAACTTTGGTGGTGTCCTAAAGCACCCCAGGGCTCCTCCACCCAACACAGTCCAACAGCCCCTGCTATTCCCCAGCTGTTCCTCTGAGGTGAAGCATCACAGACTCAAACAGAAGCTGAGATTCATTTCTTCCAGTCAGCAGACTGGAACTCTGACCTGCTCTGCATCCCTTAACCATATTTCCCTAAGCTGTTAAAACACCACACACCCATCCTGCACTTGGCAGAGCAGAAAGACAGTGATGGAGCAAGGCAAAAATGAGGGAAATTGGGCAAAATGAGAAGCTGCTAAATGCACTGCTCAGGTTAGGGCTGAGGATGCATCTCCCAGTGCTGGAGGAGCAGCTGCACACCCGGAGAGAAGATTTTCCACTGCTTCTCATACTCACTGAGACAGTTCAGCCCTGTAACAGCTGTAAATAAAGTCAAGGATCAGCCTGTCAGGATGACACAAATCCAGGGTATTAAATGGTGTTTAATCCAAATGCACAGGGCCTCATTGACAGGGATTTTCCCACTCTTCTCTTCCTGCAGTTTCTCCTGAATCAACTGTTCCAGACACTCCTTTCCTTTGCATTACAGATGAGGCTGCAGAACAGCAGAAATCAGCGTGAGCTCCCCTGTCCCCCAGGAATTTCACTGGTTACTAAGAAGATCCAGCTCTCATCAAATCACCGGCAAAAGAGCAGCACAGGATAAGATTTCTAGATCTTTACAGACTGTGATAACCTCCATTTTAGGAGGTTTTTCTTGGATTTTCAGGGTGCTAACATGTTCCAGAGAAGATTGGTCTGCACCTTTTGGGATAGAATTCATTTTGGATGGGTGTTTTTTTTTAGAGGAGATGGGGAGGGTTTATTTAACTTCTTTATTTCTATTCTTTCATTAGAAACAACAAATTTACCTCAACAAATTTTTAGCCTGGCCCAGTAATCCTGACTCCATATGCACTGAGAGAGTGAACAAAGCCTCAGATGAACCATGAAGCAACCAAACCAGGGGCTGGGAACTCCCTCAAGGCCTCAGTTGTAACCACCTAGCTGGGAACAACACCACAATAAATCCCCAAATAATGCAGACTGCAGACTTCAGTGTGTTCCCACATGGGGACACTCCTGCACAGCATCCAGCAGGTGCCTCTGAGGAGTCATTTCAAATGCCAAAGTCACACCAAGAGCGAAGACGAAATATCCCAAATGTTGCAAAAGGCAGGAGAAGCACCAATTTCACTGTGCACACCTGAGAAAGAAACACCGAGCAACAATGAGAGTCCAGAGCTGTTCCATGAAGTTCAAAACTACCCAAAAATTCAGGTGCTAGTTTGGGAGGGTGAGATTTATTTATATTTATTGGTGGGAGACCAATTTTCTCACCCTGTGCCACAATTCCCTAATGNCCCTCAGAGATCTCTCAATACACACCTATCTAACAGAACACACAATCACCCTCACACCTAAAAAAAAAAATGCAAATTAAATCTAAAAAAATTCAACAAGGCAAAAGAAACCTTTGCCCAAAATTTCCAAACAATTACTTTGAAAATTCAATTTTGGAGAATATTTTTTCTGAGAAAACTGCACTGTATCTGGCTTGCAGTTTCTTCCTTCTGGACTTTTACTTCGTGTCCCAGCATGCTGCCAGTTCTGGCTTTATTTTGTTCTTATTTTGCAAAAGAAAAGAAAATAGTAACAAGGAGGCTGTTTTAACTACCCCAATTTCAAGCTTCAACACATCAAGCCGAGATGTTGTAACTATTCATGGAGGATGCAGCAGTTCAAGCAGACAAGCGGAACAATTTAAAAACAGCAGCAGAAAGCAAAGCAAAACTGCATCTGTACTACCAAGCCAAGGAAGACAAACCAAGACTGAGAAGTAAAGTGGATGTGAAGTCTGATAAAAAATTAAACATCTTTGGTTATATCAAGTGAATACTTAAATATTATGATTCCCCAAGAAGGAGTAGGAGGTTTCTGATATGCATTAAATGATGTTGTGCATTAAATAGATGCCCCGAAACTAACAGAGCTCAGGGCCCCAGCTGGTTAAAAATGACTTTTATTTACACTTTGGGTCCTCAAGGCTGTGAAGGTTTTGCAGTGGATGTGTTACAGAACCCCCCACACAAATGGTTTCTCCTTTACTTCCTTAACTGGACACTTCCAAAAACATTTTTACTGTTTCCATTTATTTTCCCCATTTATTTTTCCAGGAAAATCCCCTTGGATCCCAGCACAAACCAACTTCCTCTGCTATCAGTGATGCCCCCCCTGTATTTATTGCTGTTATATATCCTTTTACTCATAGAATGTTTGGGGTTGGACAGGACCTTAAATAGCATCTGTTCCTGGCAGCATGGGCAGGGACACCTTCCACCAGACCAGGTCACTCAAACCCCCACCAACCAATTCCTAAAGCAGCAGCAGCAGCAGCTAACAATGACATTTCTGATATTTGCCTATTTAATTCTTCTTTCCTTTGTCTGAAAACCCCCACGGGCACCCAGGTAGGTGCAACATACGGAAAAAAAGAGCTTTTCAATACCTGCACTGCCAAAGCAAAGTGTGTCGATGCTGTGAATGGGACCTTGGGGAACTTTGTGATTTGGGTGTGGAGTTTTACCCCAGAAATTGCTTACTCTAGGCAAAAAAATCCGTGAGACTGCAGCAAGGTCAAATCCAGCCATGCGACATCACCTCACACCCATCTGCTATGCAGGGGTGGCATCCTAGACCTCTGTGTTACCTGTCACACCCTGGATCAATGCAAAAAAAGGAGGGAAAAAAAAAAAAAGGAAAGGAAAAAAAAAAAGAAAAAGGAAACTGAATCATGGAATCATTTAGGTTGGAAAAGATCTCTGAATCCAACCATTAACCCAGCACTGCCAAATCCACCACTAAACCGTGTGCCTAAAGTGCCACATCTACACATCTTTCAAATACTTCCAGGGATGGTGACTCAGTCACTTCACCCTGTTCCCATCCCTGAAGACCCTTTCAGCGAAGAAATTGTTCCTAATATCCAATTCAAACCTCATCTGGTGAATCTTGTGGCCATTTACTCTTTTTTTCTACCACCTCCGACCTGGGAGAAGTGACAGACCCCAACCTGGCTGGAATCTCATTTCAGGGACTTGCAAGGAGTGGTTGAGAAGCTGAAAAATCCATGCAAGGCTTACAGATGACTTTTGCAACCACTGTAGCAGAGAACACTCAGAGTGCATCCCCTTCCATGAATCAGAGCAGTTATAATCTTTAATTCATCACAATTCTGTCTACAGGAGACACCTCTGGATGAGGACTGACCAGTGGAGGGATGTGCTGTCTATTTTGCTTGGGGCAAAATAGAACCCAGGAATCCATGGGCTGCTTCACCCAGTCCTGCTGAGGAGGGAGAAAATAGTTTTGCTGCACCTGGGCATCCCTGGGGATCTCAGGTGCTGGGACAGTCGACAGCTCCAAGCACCACCAGCAGCGGTTTTGGCAGGGAAAGAGAAATCCCAGCAGGAATTTCTTTCAGTTCCTCTTCAAGACAAGCCAAATACGATGCCTGACCAGGCTTATAAGGTCTTGTCTCGAATGATCTGGGTATAATTAATGTCCAAAGGGAATTGCTGGAGGCCCAGGACAACACACACAGTAAAGGAGCCCACAGGAACGTCCTTTTGCCTAATGTTAATGAAGAATGCCCGTGTTCGCCACGTTAATCTTCCTTTCCTATTAATTATTTCACACTAATTTGAAGCTCCTAATGGCTTTTCTGCAGCCAGGTGAAGTCAATTGCCTCCCTGAACTCAATTTTGCAGCAAACCCAAAATAACCTAAAAGATGCAGAGGAGAAGAAGAAGAAGCAGTAATTAAAGTAACTCCAGTAAAAAAAGGGGAAAAGAGGAAAAACAGAACATGAATCTGCTCTTTCATATTACAATACTTAACGTGGCTGTAGCAAAGCAACCCAGCACCCCTAACTGTAACGGATTTATCCCCAAAGCACCACCAAAAATTATATCTGTAGTCTGTTAAAGAAAGTCACAGATTTCCTGCAGCATCTTCCCTTTGAAAGCTTTAACTGAAGTTACAGCAGCATTTTTTTGCCAAAGAAACTCCCACAGAAAGTTCCTCGGTCTCCAAACTCCTCTTTTGTACCATGAAATACCTGCAAGGAGTAAAAAGCAGGCAGGAAGCAATCTGCTCACTCTGATTTCCAACCATCCACCCCAAATTCTCAGTTTACCTCTGCCAATAAGGATTAAGCACCACCACACTCAGCCCTGTGGCTCAACCCTTTCACAGCCCAGCTGAGCGGATGAGTCTCACCCACCCAGCACCTTGTTCCTTCTCCAGGACCATCACTGCAAAGCTTCAATTTCCCTCTTTTCACAGCATTATCCAAGAGAATAATTCCTTATTGAAGACTGAGATCCACAACGAGAGCCATGTGCCTCTGGCACTGGGAAATGAACTCAAGGGAGGGGAAGAGATTGATTTCTGGCCGCTGGCCAGAGAGGCAAAGCAGTTTGCTCTGGAGAAAAATGGTAAATTCATGTGTTCATTTTAGTTTTTCCACAATAATTGACATAAAAATGAAAAGGCGGAAGAAGGGGAAGGAGGCCAAGGACAAGAAAGGGTAAAGAGAAAGAAGCAGATTTGTCATATGAGGAAGAAAATTCTAAAGAAAACAGACAAGCAAGAAGTGGTGGAGGCACAGACACCTACACCCACTCCGGAAAAGTCCTTTAGTGCCCAGTACTCAACAGCTTCCCAGGGTGGTCCTCCCTGTGGATTCTCTGGTGTCTGATCCCACATTCCACACAGTCCTTGGTCTCCTCCACTGCCAGAACACTGTTTTGGTCTTCCACTGCCTTCCCATTTCATATAAACCACAGGAACCTTGATTCTCCTCACCAACTCTGCTCTCCTGCTCAAAAAGTTTCAAGAAGCACCAGGATCGAAAGGATTGGCCCACGGCATGTTTGAACAAAGTTCCTTTCCTCGGAACCAAGAGCTTAAAATAGGAAAGGAAATGGAAGAGAATGAAAGAAGCAGCTTCACATATAATGTGAAGTTGCTCCTGGCGTGCAAGCTTGGGAGGTTTTTATTTCCTGCTGATGAAATTTGAGTGAAATAAATAACAAAGGAAAACGTAAGCAAAAATCACACTCATCAGGCAACATGATTTTCATCAGTGTTGGAAAACGTGAGGCTGTTTCACATGGAAAAGCTCTGAGGCTCTTTGCTACAGATTTTTGAGGAGACTTTTTACAAAAGGCCTGGGTCTCCTCAGCATGGCCACAGCACTAAGAGGCTCCACCTGTGGAATTACAGGTGGACAAATTGGGGTGAAGCTGGTGTTTGCACCAATCCTCCCTCAAACCCCTTTTCACACAGCAGGGTCAGTGTACTCAAGAACTCAATTCCCTACGGGTTAACTCAAGGTCTCTGTTTGCATTAACACTTATAAACTCCTGTACTTTTTTTTTTTCCTTTTTTTAATAATTTTCCTGATTTGTCCAACTTCTCCTGAATGTACAAAATACATCTTTTTCTGGCTTTAGAAATGAAGCTTTACCTGAAGGTAACATTCTTATCAGCTGGAAGAACTCCTTTCATCCCACTCACCTAAAAGGGAGAGGTGTAAGGTAGTAAAGCACCTGCCCCAAGGGAAAACCAAGAATCACAGAATTTATTGAGTTGGAAGAGACCCATAAGATCATTGAAGTCCAACTCCTGGCCCTGCACAGGACAATCCCAACAATCCCACCGTGTGCCTGAGAGCATTGTCCAAAAGCTTCTTCACCTCAGACAGGCTTGGTGCTGTCACCACTTCCCTGGGGAGCTGTTCCAGCACCCAACCACCCTCTGGATGAAGAACCTTTTGCTAATATCCAACCTAAACCTCCCCTGACACAACTTCAGGCCACTCCCTCAGGCCCTGTCACTGGTCACCAGGGAGGAGATCAGTGCCTGCCCCTGCACTTCAGCCTTGCCCTACAGAAGGATGCTGTTTCCATCTTACTTCCTCACCAGATACACTCCCAGAAGAATTCTAGAAAAAAAATGAGAGTAAAAACAACACATCTACTTTCACAGAATAGATTTTTTTTTTCCTTTGGAAGTCCTACCACAGCTATAGCAAGTTGACCAGAGGCGACACAGATTTCATAATCTCTCAGCCAAGTTAAGTTCAGGGCCTAAATTCAACGAGTGGGTAAGACCAAGGAGGTAAAGCAGGCAGGGAGAATCATTTCAGGTTGATAAGGACCTCACCTAGGAATTCATTTGTGTCTTGAGCTCTCTGAAACGGTTTCAATACATAAACCTTTTCCAAGCCTCTAAATTTATGCTTAATTAACACGTTCCCAGAGAAACAACTGCAGAGCAAGGTGTCCCCAGCACAAATGCTCCTGGTAGAGTTTGTAAGTTTTAACTAGAGCTCAGCACGATTCTTTCTTGGAAAAGCATGGCAAGTGAAATAAAAAAGAAGCTTTGATTATAGATACAAGACGTTTCTGAAAGAAATAATAAATACAGTGCCTATCCCAAGGAAAGTTTAGGAAGCCAAGGAAAAAGGCTATTCAGGCAAAAGTTTCCCAGGTAGGTGAGGTCCAGGGAAGTGGGACCAAAACTTTGCAGCTTGGTGGCACAGGAGGCATTGCAAGGGACAGTCCAGCCATGGGGAATTGTCCCTTATGGAATACAAGAAGGTAAAGGGTGAGCATTAATTTGCAGTGAAAGTCAACTTCAGAAATCAAAGTACAAAATTTAGAAACTCTCTGCTCCATAAGCTAGCTGCACACAATTTCTGCACTTCCATTTAAATCAGCCAAGAGATGATTTTTGTCCTAAGCCACTTGGAAGGAGCATTAAACCCAGGAGTGCTTTGCCATATTCCCACCCTCCCCATGAGGGAAGACACTCCATGCAATTCCAAACACAGCACCAAGTCCTTCAGCCACAAAAATGCAAACCTGTCTGTACCCAAGAAATGATTCAAAGAGAAGAGGAAACACTAGGATATGTTAGGAAACATTAGAGATTGATGAGGCACCTGCACAGGTTGCCAAGAGAAGCTATGGACGTGTCAGCCGTGGAAGCGTTCAAGGAAAAGCTGGATGGGACCCTGAGCAACCTGGTTAGTGGAAGGTGTCCCTGCTCACAGCAGGAGGGTTGGAACAAGATGATTTTGACGGTCCCATCCAACCCAAACCATTCTCTGATTCCATGATTAATTATCTTTTTACACTGCAATCAAGAGTCAATCAGATTCGCTTTGCATTATTTCTGGTTAAGGTGTTTTTCTTCACTGTGGTTTCCTTCTTTAGGATATGTGCTACTAACAAACTGCTGACAGAAGGAAAAGACTCTCTAGTGAAGAGCACCTCACCTGGTGTGTCCAGGACAGCACAGACAGTGCCAGAGTCTCAGTTTGTGTAGGAGTCTGGCCAAGGAGATCTGCAATTGTGTTAAAATCACAGAAATCACAGAATGGTTTGCGTTGGATGGGACCATAAAGATCATCCAATTCCAACCCTCTGCCATGGCCAGAGAAATGTGTTGACAACTAATTGTTCAGCTTTGCCGAACCACTTTGGATCCATCTTCCTGAGGGTACATCACCATCTTTCTCACAGCAGCAGTAGCCAAAAACAGCCTCCCAAACCCACCCACGTGGTATTATGGAAATAAAAAGAAATATCCAGACTGTCTACCAAGAAAAGAAGCTGTTCCTAGAGCCAACCCTGAGACAAACACGCTGTCCCACCATGCACTGACTCTTGGCCAAGTGGAGAGGCTCCTCCTTGGTGAGGATCACATGTTCCATGCGCCCAGACGTGAGCAATGAACAGCCCTGCCCAAATTAGCTCCAGTTCTGAAGGTGGATTTTGCAATTGAATGGCAAATCCATGACCAAAATCCTGGAAAGTCAGCACATACAGTCACGACAAAGAACAGAGGAATCTCAGACAGGATCAGAAACAGCACGAGAGAAAGTTGTTGGCATCAGGTGTCGCCCCGAAGATGAGCTACACTCCGTAGTAAAAGGAAAGTGGTGAGATGAAGCGGAGATGCTGCTTCCAGCTCATGATGGGGAGGAAAACACCCAACAAAACTCAAGAAAAAGGTCCCAACCAACCAACCAACTTTGTTACATTACTACCCTAAAGGTCAATTTTAATTTTTATTAACAAGTTTCATGCTTTTGAAAGACCACTAGAAATATATCAGATTTTTTTTCCCAGCAGTGAGTGACAGTTTGTGCTTCTAACTCTTTTCTTCTCAAGCTTGGTAAAGATGTTAGAAAGCAATACCAGTCTTCAGTTCAAAACCTGATATTCTCTATATCTGCATTAATGATGCCAGAAAAACCTGTTCTTATCCTATGCTCCTGTTTAGGCATCAGTGAAAAAACTAAAAGCAAAAAAAAAAAAAAAAAAANAAAAAAAAAAAAACAAAAAAAAAAAAAACACCAGCATGGAAAAAAGAAACCTCAAACACACTGCCTTCTAATTTCTACAAGAAAAAACAGCAGTTCTTGTTGATTTTGTAGAAGGAAGTGTCAAAGACTCACAAGGCTGTTACTAAAATAAAGAGCCCATCACTTCATGGGGACAACACGATGGCTATAAGTGATTTGAAGGTCAGGCGAGGTTGGCAGCCCATGGGAAAGGAGCTGGTGGGATCCTCAACCCTGTTCCACCTGCTCAAACCTCCACAAAATGAACAAAGTAATTCAGAGAACTCCTACTTTCACCACACGAATCCACATGGGCTGCACTGCTCTTCTCCAGACAGGAGAATTATGGAGAAATTTGATTTTCCATGATGGTTAAATGCAAAATAGACTTCAGACTTTAAGCAGACTTTTATGAAGAATAAATGCAGAGCAGAGCTGGGCAGTGGATTAAGAAGCTGCTAATTCTGGCAGTGTGGAAATTTTGGGTTTGGTTGGACAGTTTTACAATTAAGAGTTTTTCTCTATTTTTAAGCAACGGGGAGACAAACTTTAAAAGGTTTTGCATAATTCTGATGTGTTACCACGACACAGTTAAGTCTCTTTTAAATGAAACAAAGAACTTTGGGTTTTTTGCCTTTTTTTTTTTTTTCTTATTAATTATTTTTGCTGGTAGTGGATTAGGATAGAGTTAAAAGGACAATTCATTTTTGATTGAAATAAATCAATGTACTGTAAAATACCAATTAATTTGTGAAATTTCCCTATCAAATCCTATTGCTTCTTGCTTTCCAAGATGGAAAGTCTAATCATGTTCCCTCCTTCATGCTCCAAAGCAGTGGCAGAAGCAAGCATTAAGGCAGTGTCTGCCTGTATTTTTAAAAGAATATCCAAGTCATTAAAAAAAAAGCAATGGCAAAAATTGCAATTTAAGGCAATTTGACAGTTTGTTTAATTTTTTTTTAATATCGATGCTATATGAGGGTATAAATAAAACCTGACAGAAAAGCAAGTTTTTTTTGTACTGCCATATTCCTGGGATAGTCTGCAGTCCTGTGCTAATGGAAACACGAACAACAGCACCAACAGGATGTGAAAATGTAAAGGAATTGACTGGAAAAGCAAAGTGAAAATGATTAATTTTACACTTACTGCCCAAGCTGTTGAGAGTGTAATGTGAAAACAGCCAGCAAAAAAGATGAAGAATCCAAATATTTTTGAAACGCCATTATTTAAAAATTTATTGGTGATATAAATCACAAAATACTGTTTTTATTTTTAAACTAGCACTTAATCAGCCTCTCTTCTGGTCTTATTAATGAACTCAGCACTAATTGCCTTAGAAAATATCTTTTTAAAGATTCAGGCTATTAATGACAAAATGGAGATGATTTTTTTTTTTGTTCTGATTATGTCCATGTGATGCAAGGAAGTGGTATCAGAAAAATCAGCCCTATGAACAAAAGAAAGAAACCTTAAAAGTATTACCTTGCCACAGCTTTCCAGTTGAACAAACACATCCATTGGGATGGGACACTGCGGCTCTTCCATCCCTGGAAGTGTCCAAGGCCAGGTTGGATGGGGATTGGAGCAACCTGGGATTGTGGAAGGTGTCCCTGCCCATGGCAGGGGGTTGGAACTGGGTGATCTTTAAGGTCCTTTCCAACCCAAACCATTCCAGGTAAATGGGTATTTCCATATTCCTTGTACATGTGATGCTGGACCCTCAGGCTCATCCCAGAGTCAACATTTGTTGCAGCACAAGGCTGAAGATGTTTGAGTGAAGAAAATGCTTTTTTTCACCTTTCCTTCCTCGTCATAACTAAAATTTCTGGCCATTTCAAGGACACAGAAGACAAACTGCTCTCATAGTAAATAAAAACAAAATCTCAGAGAGACCGTGCAGTGCCATTGAGACCTGCATGAAGAGTTTTCACAAACTGAAAGCCCTGGAGAGATGAAGTGAGATCTGGGATGACAGGACAGCAGAAGTGACTGAAACAAAGTGGATGCAATGGAAAATAGCAATGGAGTAACACAAAAGCTGGCATCCATCTATGGGAAAAGGAGTTTTGTGCATGGGTGGTATTGCAAATGCTGGAGTAGATTTCCCAGATCAGAGTAAAAGTTCCAACTGATGTACCCTCCTCTTCTAGATACTTCTCTTTAATTCTCCAGAAAA
>VYZQ01035710.1:1398-21408 GCA_013400655.1 Mystacornis crossleyi | reverse complement strand
GGCAACCCTGGATGCACAGACAGGCAGGGGAAGGAGAGGCAGGAGAGCAGTGTGGTGGAAAGGGACCTGGAGGTCCTGGGCAGTGGCAAGTTGACCATGAGTCAGCAGTGCCCTGGCAGCCAGGAGGGCCAACCCTGTCCTGGGGGGCATCAGGCACAGCCTCACCAGCCGGGCAAGGGAGGGGATTGTCCCACTCTGCTCTGCACTGGGGTGGTCTCGCTTTAAATATTGTGTGCAGTTCTGGGTAACACAATATAAGAGAGCTATTAAGCTATTAGAGAGCATCCAAAGGAGAACAAAAAAAAGGTTAAGGGCCTTGAGGGGAAGCCATATGAGGAAAAGCTGAGGTCACTTGGTTTGTTCAGTCCAGAAAAGAGGAGATTGAGGAGAGACCTCATTGCAGTTACAACTTCCTCGCGAGGGGAAGAGGGGAAGATGGGAAGAGGAGGGGCAGGCACTGATCCCTTCTCTGTGGTGATCAGTAACAGGACCCAAGGGTATGGCCTGAAGCTCTGTCAGGGGAGATTTAGGTTGGATATTAGAGGAAGATTCTTCACCCAAAAGGTGACTGGGCACTGGAGCAGGCTCCCCAGGGAAGTGGTCACAGCATCAGCCTGACAGAGCTCATGAAGCATTTGGACAGCACTCTCAGGCACATGGTGGGACACATGGGGATGGTGCTGTGCAGGAGTTGGACTCCTGGTGGGGGTCCTTGTGGGTTGCTTCCAACTCAGCATATTCTGTTTGCTGGGGAAGTTGTTGAGTATGGCTGAGAGGATAATGAAGCACAGTTTCAACTGCAGTATCCAATGGGAACACAATAACTTCAGTGCTTTATCTCCCCATTCCCTGAAATTTATGGCATCTTGGGCAATTCAGCTTGTGCTGGGTGAAGAGTTTCAGCTGAGTTAATAAATGCTACCCTTGCTTTCTTCAGTGCACTGAAATTTACTTCCCCAAAGCACATCAGGTGTGATGAACAGCATCTGCTGTTTCTAATGAGCTTGCTTAAAGGAATAAAATGGGTCTCAGAAATCTTAGGTTTTCCACGCTAGGTCTGTTTTTGTGTGAAAAAGATCTCAGTACTAAAAGGAGACAGGCAAGGTGCAGGGCTGGTCTGCACAATTTGGTAGTGCTCTTGCCTCCACTGGTTGGAACTAACATAAAGCCATGATAAGCTGCTGCTTTGATGAGACACTCCCTCTGGTCCTGGTTAATGGGTCTTAAAACCTCCTTCCCTTTCAAAACCCCAGAATGTGTCTAGCTATGGTTGTCAGAGGAGATAGGACCACTGTAAGGGAAATTCAAGAATGAAGATGTTATGGGTGCACTGTTTGCCCATATACCTCTCATTTTCTTCTTTGCTACATCTAGAAGGTGTAGATTTTGTCACTCTCCTAACTGGAGACCAGTGACAAATGTCATTTGTCAGGGGTTGGTATTGGGACTGGTGCTGTTTGACGTCTTTATCAGTGACATGGACAGCGGGATCCAGTGCTCCCTCAGCAAGTTTGCCATCGACACTGAGCTGTGTGGTGCAGTTGACACTCTGGAGGGAAGGGATGCCATCCAGAGGGGCCTGGGCAGGCTTAAGAGGTGGGCCTGTGCAAACCTCATGATGTTCAACAAGGCCGAGTGCAAGGTCCTGCACCTGGGCTGGGACAATCCCAAGCATAAATACAGGCTGGGTGGAGCATGGATTGAAAGCAACCCTGGGGAGAAAGGCTTGGGAAACTTGCTGGTTGACAAGAAGCTTAACACGAGCCAGCAATGTGTGCTTGTGGCCCAGAAAGCCAAACGTGTCCTGGGCTGCATCAAAAGGAACATGACCAGCAGGTCAAGCGAGGTGATTCTCTGCTACTTTGGCCCCACCTGGAGGGGTGCATCCAGCTCTGTGGACCTTAAAATAATAAGGATATGGATCTGTTGGAACAAGTCCAGAAGAGGGTCATGACGATGATGAGAGGGCTGGAGCACCTCTCCTCTGAAGACTGGCTGAGAGTTGGGGTTGTTCAGCCTAGAGAAGGCTCTGAGCTGACCTCATAGCAGCCTTGCACTGGCTAAAGGGGCCTGCAAAAAAGCTGGAGAAGGATTTTTGACTTTTAATAGGGGCATGCAGTGATAAGACAAGGGGCAATGGCTTTAAACTGAAAGTCAGTTTAGATTAGGTATAAGGAAGAAATTCTTTACTGTGAGGCTGGTGAGGCACTGGAACATGTTGCCCAGAGAAGTTGTGGATGCCCCATCCCTGGAAGTCTTTAAGACCAGGCCTGGATGGGGCTTTGAGCAACTTGGTCTAGTGCAAGGTGTGCCTGCTTATGGCAGGGGGGTTGGCACTAGCCGATCTTTATGGGCCATCCTGGGATTTTACGAATTTATGATTCCAACAGTGGTTATAGGTTCCCACTAAGTTTTGCTTTTGAGGTAGCAAATAGCTCAAAAAGGTAAAGGTCACCCTGCTGGTATGACAACAACCTTGATGGTCCATTTGTTTAATTCCCAATGTCCCATATTTGAGCCACTGACTTTGCGGCATCTTGAATCTCTGAGATCATGTTGGTGATGTTCTCTCTCACCATGGGCAAACCCTGTGTGCCTACTAACCCTGTACAGACACATGGAGACATCCACCTGTTCACTCCAGACATCACTCTTAAGAAATGGGGTTTTTACCAGAGTCCATGAAATTCTGACTTGTTGGTGAGAACTTTGAGTGGTCTCTGGGCTGACTTTACCCACTAGAGCTTTGCACTTTTCTAGGAGCATTTCTGGAGATATGAAGCCAAGGTGGTAGCTCCATGTCTGACCATTTTCCTTCTCCCCCGAGTTCCACTGTGTGAGCTGCTCCCTGTGGCACTAGCCAGTGCTAGTAAGGTGGAGAGAATGTCTCCCTGTGTCTGCAAGAGCTGGTTACCACTTATTTGCACCAGCAGCAGAGCTGCACTGACATCACCTCAGCAACCAGACAGAGGCCATTTCAACACCATCTCTGATGTACAGAGATGTCTTATTACACCCAGGCATTCCTGCCCAGTTCTGGGTAGATAGACCCCCTTGAAAGGCTTCTCTTTCTCCATGGCTCACAGGTCTCTGGCAGGTATCTTGCTCAGTGGGGTGTTCCCAGTTCCATACTACATGGTGTGGGGCACCCTATCCTGCCTCAGGGTGCATCATCACTTCCCTTTCCTTACTGGGAGTCTTTTCAGTTTGTTAGGTTTTCAACTCAAGGTTAAGTAAAATGAACAAACCCCCTCCCTGGCCAGCAGGACAGCTCTGAAAAAGATGGAAATGTGTATCTCCAAGCGCTTGGCTCTGAAAGATGATTTATTTGCTTCTGGGGCTGAGGCCACATTTGTTCATTTGTTTCATTTTGTGCTCATCATTATCCTAACGTCCTGCTGAGAGGAGGAGGAAGGGTTGGAAACAACCTGTCTCAGCGGTGAGGAACAAAATGTTCATTCAGTGAATCTTGTTGATTACAATCTACTGGATAACTTCTGCGCGTTTTACTTTTAATTAACTACCACACATTTTCTTGGGATTAGCGACTTGTCAGCATTTTTGGAAGCTGGTGCTAGGAATTTTAAATAATAAGAGCATTTATCTTCTGCATAGACACATTGTGGTTCAGCTGATTAAAATAAGTGAGGAGTTACAACAGGTTTTTCTAAGTGAAAGATGGGAGAGGTTTTGGATATTTTTATAAATATAAGAATAATTTCATCTAACAATGATATTCCTTCTATTAGTAGACATAAGAGAACCAAGTATCTTTCTCGTAAGTAAATATCATGAATTAAGTTTTCTGTCCTGCCAAGCTTTTCCCTGCTGAATACTGGCCTTAGCTGCTGACCAAACTCCTCCTCTCTCTTCAGACACAGGCACTCTGATGCAGAGAGGAAGAATTTAAGTTGCTATCCAGGCAGGCACACCAGTACCTGCTGAAGTTCATTCCTGTTTGAGGCCAAATTTACACCCGTCATGTCAGCAGGATTGTAAAGGCTCTTAAATCTCACAGAGAGGGGTTTTACCAGGAGAAAGACTAATTCAAATTAGAAACAAGGCGCCCCTCTACCCCTTGCCAAGCCATAAATAATAACAGTGCTGCTTAGGAGCTCTTGTGGCAACTGCCCTTTCCCACATGAAACTTCTGGCTCTCTGGGGCATCTCTCTGGAAGTGACAGTGCTGGCTCAGAGCACAACGAGGTGACACTGTGTTCAGGCTGGAAATTCTGATGCTGGCATGATGTAAGTCACCCAGACTCAGCACCTCTGAAGATTTGCTGCTGCAGTTATAGTTGTGACTGATGTATATGTAAATGAGGTTGCATTTTTTAATATAAACCCAATTTCTACAGATTTTATGTCTGTTTATCTCTGAGATAATGGGGACAAAGTCTTACCAGAGATCACAGAGACGGGTACTGAGCTCCTGGGTCTGGAGGACAGCTGCATCCAAATGCTGAGCAGCACCATGTCCCCTGAACAGTGCTTTCAGACCCAGTCCTCAGTGTAAATCAGAATTTCTTTGAAGTTGTGCTGCTTTATCCCATCTGAGGAATGGGGCACTGAAGTAAAATTCTTGGGAGCTGCCGCTGGGCAAGATTTTTTTTTTAAGCCTTTGGTCTGCAAATAAAAAACAACACTGGAAAATGTTTTTAAACAAAGAGCTGCATTAAACCTGCCTACATTTCTAGACTGAAATGGTTTCCATCAGCTTCCAGTCCTTGTAGCTGATAATTTTTTTTAAATTGGGGGGAGAAAGGGAGACGTCTCTGCAAGCATTTAAGAAGACCATGTCTCTGTGTGCAGGTGAGATTTGGTAGGTGAGGAAATAAAGCAGAATAGCTTCAAATTGAAGTTGAATGTTAACCTTATTTTTTAACCTTTAAAAAAAAATACACTGACATTTCCCTATACCATGTGTTTAAGAGGTCTCTCCTTTCAGAAGAGATGTTGATAGATGTATTTGTTTTGAGAATTTATTGCAATTAAACTGCTGACCAAAGAACTGCAAAGGAAAAATACTACTTATCAGTATTTATTTGAAACCCTGATAGAATAGCAGTTTACTTGATTATTATCTCTTTCCAACAATGAAACAAATGCAGCACTAGGTCCTTTTTTTGGTACTCTGGCAGCACCTAGAGGCTCTTGACAGAGATGTCACCTCATTACACTGCTGAGCACTGTCTGCAGACACACACACAAACACAGCTTAATAGCCATTGTCACAAGCACCTAAATTTTTAAACACTTGCATCCCATGGCGTAGCACTTCTTAGGTCTTCCCTGAAGAGAATGTTTCCTGAAATTGTCATTAATCTATCTCTTTGGTAATAAATGGGTATTAAGTGGATATTGTTATTTGATAATTAATGGCTGGTTCTTTAATGTCAAGGAACTGAAACAATTACAGAATTTGAATAAACAGCAGCTGGTATGTGGCTTGAAATGGTGGATAATAAATTATTTATAATGAAAACAACTAAGGGTATGTATTTTCTGCCTAGCAGCAAACACAGAGAGCTTACCAACTACATTGTTTTTGACTTTCAACAGAAACAACATGATCATTTCAGTGTCAAATGCAGTGAACCTGTACCTGAGTTCCTCTGTTCTGTATGACTTAAATATCCTTCTTCTCTGAGTGAAGCCACAGCACTTTCAATGGCTGAGTTCACTTTATTTGTCCATATTCCTCTTGGTAATGTCTAGAGGAGGAAACTTTGCTGTGTGTTGCTCTTGAATGTGGCAGATTTGGAAAAGAAATTGCTAAGCTCTCTAAGATGAAACTCCATTTTTCGAGCTTTAAATTCAGCACTGAAGGATACAGCTTTGTCAAGGTTAACCTAGCTCTGCACAGTGATTTGGATGGATTGGGATGTAAATCTTCAGGAGTTAGCAAAGATCTGAGCACAGACAGAGGCAGTAAAATAGTCAACATGAAACAGTGCCAGTATTTGTAACCTCATCTCCTCCTGCCCTGCGCTCCTGTGATGTGATCACCAATGGAGTAGGGGGACAACCATCAAACAGATCCTGACTTTGCTAACTAACACTGAGTTCAATCCTTGATTTAAACAACAGCAGAACTAGAGCTGCATATGAGAAGTACCGAGTAGTCGTGTGGTGAATACATAATAGACAGATTTATAGCGTTTTTCCTCCATCTGCTATTAGTAAGAAAATAAAGGCAAGATTGCCTAAATACAAAAGAGAAATTTAATCTTCATCTAACCATAGTGATACATGGCAGGGAGAAACACAATCCATCTGTGCTTTCTCTGACAATGCTTTCCACCATTTGTTTTAGAGAAAGACATAAAGTTCTCATAATGCATCTGGATAGCTATGAAATACTCTTGCTACTGTGAGAGAGAGAAGGCATTTCTTCCTGAGTTCTGTCAGCAACGCTTGTTGAAACACGAAGATTATCTCTTGTAATCATTATCCTACGAAGGACAGCTGCAGAGTCCATGATTAGTCAGGGACTGTATGTGCTAAAACCTGGAATAGCTGCACTGGGTAATGGAATTACTCCAGATTTCTCAGAAGGGGAAAGCCTTGACCCCAGATTAGCTAATTTTTTTGAGACACCACTGGGCTTTTTCTCCATATCTCAAAATTTTAACCATAGTTTAGGGTAGACACAGTGAGAGTTCCTTTTTGCTCACTCCAGATTGGTTGCCTCTGGATTTCTTGGCAGGCTCTCTCCTTTGTTGACTTTTAACATAAAAGGGTAAAATGTTGTGGCCTTCTCCATGCATCTCGATGCAGTGATACTCCTCTTACACTTGTCACTTTCACGTAAAGATAAACCCAGAAGCAGGCTTGGAGCTCAGCTGAGACACCCTATCTGCTCAGTGTTGGGGGGACTGTGCAGTACAGATGGCCTGTGTGGCCCCACTTCAAGCCCCAAGTTGTACCTCCCAAGAGCGGACGTACAACTCTCAGTGAAGGGAATTTCCTGAGGGAAATGCCAGTGGCTTCCCATTCCTGATTGCCATTTCTAGTTCAAGGGCCAGACACATCATGGGGCCATGTCCCTGTCTCCTCTGTCTGGTTGGTTCCATCAGGGCACTCTGCAGTGAGCATCAATTGAAAGCCCATTCAGTATGAACTTTTTGTTACTTCCTGAACATCTACAGTGCAGAGAAACCCTTCCAGAGGTGTTTAAAAAGCTGTACCTTTTGAGAGAAGAACTCAGAAGCAGACTTGAGGATTCTTTTGAAGAAAGAGAAAACAATTAAGAGTCCATATTTGGGTCAACACTGCCATGTTTAATAGAAATTTTTGCATCCCAAAGAATCTAAGGGCTGCTCCCTTGCAGGTTTAACCTCAATTAGTCTCTTAACCTATGCACATAATTAGTGTCCTTTAGCTAAACAATGTATATGCAGAGACTAGATTGTTTTAATTATGATTCTAACAAAGAGCTGTAACCTGAACTTGCTATTTCAAATCAGGAGAGGAAATTAAAGGTAAGCACAAAATGTCTTCAAGTAATGATCAAAGAGAATCCTTTGTGATTTTCTCCTGGTGTTAATTAATACTGCTTAGTTGGTCTGGTTTGCTCTCACAATTTCATTTTTCAGAACATCAGGGCTTGCAGAAGATTAAAGGCTAATTTTAAACATATTTGGATTAAACCAGGCATGTACAGCTATTGCATAATTCAGAAGGCTAGTTCTAAGTCACTAGGGATGTCCACCTCGATTTACAACATGAAAAGCTATGCTGGCCATCTTGCAATGGGAGCTTCCCTTCCCACAGGTAACTTGTTCAGATGACACTCCCACAGCAAACATGGTGCAAGCATGAGGCAGGTCTGGAAAGGTTTGCTCAGGTGAGGAGGAACACGTAGCTTTAGTGGAGCCTGTAGAGTCCTGAGTAAGAACCTTCAGCCTTTTTTTACCTGTCCTCTCTCTTTTTGCATCTCATTTCTTAGGCAGCATCAAACTGGAATAGGATCCAGTCCAGACTCACAGGATGAGAATTATTTGATACAGGCAAGAGTGGCAGAGTTGATTTTCAAAGGAGTAGCACAGAGGTCTTCAGAGTCTCTTTGTAAATAAGAAATTACACAGGGAGATAAAAGGAAAATCTAAGCAAAGTTAAAATCCTATGAGAGAGGCACTTAATCAGGTCAAGGCCTGTTCCCAAACTTGCATATGAAGAAGTGGAGTAAGGGATCAGAGTAGTTCTGAGTGTGGGGAGCAAAGACCAGGTAGAAGCTGCTGCTCTGTCTACTTTGCTTTGCTGAGACTGAGATAATTCTGCCAGAACAAATAACATCTATTTCATTTGGTATCTTCACTCCTCTACTGTTTTCATTCAGTGAGTAGACAGCTGAAATACTGCCAATGAAGGAAAACAGATTTTATGATGAATAGTCCTACCCCATGAAAAATGAGATTAGAGGAATGCCTAAACTAATTTCAGGTTACTGCATTACAATCTTCATCTCGGACTAATTCTCAGTAGCTTTATTCCAGGTTTATGGACAGAAATTTAAAGCCAGTACATTTTATCATCTGTATCATTCAGTCCTTTTTTTTTTTTTTTTTTTTTTACTGAAGCTTTGCAATGTTCTCTTTAATTTCCAGGAGAATGAATTTCACCTTTTATAACATTCAGAGACAATTATGCTGTCTTTATGATGAATGATGTCACCCTGATCCCAGCAATAAAAGAGAATGTACTAATGCCAATAAATATATTAACTGTATCAATCATTCTCCTGATTTTTTTTTACTTTGTTGTTCAGAAGAAATAGTATGCAACCTTGAGCTTTTAATTGGTTAACACTTCCATAAACACCATAATGACTCTTTAAATCTTTCTTTTCGTCATGAGAATGAGGAAAACATAATGAATAAATAATTGAATACCACAGCAGAACTCAGCACTGATCTATGGGTCATTCAGGAGGTGAACTTGATCTAAAGATTTAGTCAAACTCTACAAGACAAGTTGAGCGGTTTGTGCTGGAAGTAGCTGTATAATACAATATATTTTCACATGCCCTTCCAATTACAAAAGAGTTCCTCAATGAAACGCAATATTGCAGTTGAACAGTGGTATAAAAACACGGGCTGGATTCCACTGCAGTCAATGGATGTGCGTCTTCTCTGACACAGCAATTAAATGAGAAGTATTTAAAAAGCCGAATTTAAATCAAAATATTAAACCAGCCGAGCCTCCCCAGCAGGCATAGGCAAGGTGACACTGGTGTAAGATCAGCTTCTGCAGCACAGCTTCCTTACTGCCTGCCCTGGCAGCAGCGATGCTCCCTGTGCGCTCAGGGCAGGAATACATCCCTGACTTCCAGTCACATTTACCTTGCACGTGGCATTGCAAGCAGCAAGCTCCTGACAGCTGCGGGCTGGAGCCGAACAGCTTTCCCGAGTGGGATTTTCATTTGCTCTCTAACTACGTCACATTCAAGTGACACGTCTGGCTTGAGCAGAGCTCTAAGCGAGCTCGGAATATGACCCGGTTCTGTCCCAGAGCACAGACAAGCAGAGTGAAAAAAGCCGAGTGAAAAAGGCCTGTTTCTCCCGTCTTTATCGGAACATTGATCTTCACAAAATGGCTGGAAAACGAGGTGGAGAACACCTTTACAAAACAAGTGACAGCGGTGGGCCCGCCGCAGGAAGAGCCCGGCGCTGCCAAACGCGAGCGGCTGCTGCCACCTCGTGTCGCCGAGCGGAACCGGGCCGGGCTCCCGGCACCGCCCGGCCCCCGGGGGCAAAGTGGCGGTAGAATCTCGCTCTTAACTCCTCCTTTGCTCGGTTCCCGGTCCAGACCTGGCTGTGCTTGTGACTGGCTCCGTTTCCCAGTCACGGGGAAGCTGCTAAGAGAGCGAGGACACGGTGGAGCGGAGTGAAAGGGTGATGGAAGGGAAAGGGGTCTTCTTCAGCCAAACCTGAGCAGCGCAGGGCCCTGGCAGTACTGTGAGGGGTGCTTTGCTTTTCTGAGCATTTTCAGTAACCTGAGCAATGCCTCGGGTGCCAAAACTCCCTGACTTCATAGAGTCACAAAACGGTCTGCTGGAAAGAGACCTTAAGGATCACCTCGTTCCACCCCACTGCCATGGGCAAGAATGCCTTACACCAGACCAAGTTGCTCAAAGCCCTATCCTAGCTGTCCTTGAACACTTCCAGGAATGCAGCATCAACAGCTTCTCTGTAGAATCTGTTCAACTGCCTTTCCACTCCTGTAAAAAAGAATTTCTTCCTTATATCTAATCTAAACCTATCCTCTATCAGTTTGAAGCTGTCACCCCTTGTCCTATCACTACACACCCTTGTCAAAAGTTCCTTTCTGGCTTTTTTGTAGGCCCCTTTAGGCACTAGAGGGCTGCTATAAGCTCACCCTGGAACCTTCTCCAGGCTGAACAACCCCAACTCTCTCAACCTGTCTTCACAGGAGAGGTGCTCCATCCCTCTGATCATTCTCATGGCCCTCATCTGTACTCACTCCAACAGGTTCATGTCCTCTTAGGACTCCAGAGCTGGATGCAGCACTCCAGGTGGGGTGTCATGAGAGTGGAACAGAGGAGATAATCCCCTCCCTCGACCTTCTGACCACCCTGCTTTTGGTGCAGCCCAGGACACGTTTGGCTTTCTGAATTGCAAGCACACATTGCTAGGTCATGTCAAGCTTCTCATCAACAAATACCCAAGTCCTTTTCCTCAGGGCTGCTCTGAATCCACTCTCTGCCTAGCCTATATTTGTGCCTGGGATTGACCTGAAAACCTTCACCCAGTGGTTTATGCCATTAAGCTTTTTTTGGTTTAAGGAGGGAGGCTGTGCATTTCACACAGCCACCGAGCACACCAGCTGGCTCGTGTTCCGTGACCCATGTGCTGCTGCAGCAGCATCTGGCTCAGCCCCGCTCCCAGGTGTCACCTTACCCAGTGCACTCACTGAGCCAGGCAGGACATGTCCCCATCAGGCTAACAGCACCAGCACAAGTCCACAGCCCAGTCACACAGACAAACTGGTGCTCACATTGGAAACACTCACTCTCTCCATTCAGAGCATCACACAGCATTTCACACACACATCTCTCTGCTCTGCTTGCCAGTGTCACACTGTTTGGTTGCTCCCATTGTAGCCCTTGGACTGTAAGCTTCTTTAGAGCAGGGATCTTGTTCCCCTGCAGTTCTGCAAAGTGCCAGGCAAAATGCTAATTGTGATGACAAAGTCTAAAATTTGAGAGCATAATTGACATACGCAATAGGACTAAATAACTTAAATAGAACTGGAAAAATACTGAATTATCTTTTAGCTGTAAGTGAGCCCTCATCTGTTGAAAGCTATATCCTATCCTCTAAATATGGGAAAACAGTGATAAGCAACTGAAATCCATGCTGAGATTTTTTTATGGCAATCAGTGTATCTGTGGCAAGTGGCCCATACATGATCTTTCCTTAGAGAAGATATGAAAGTACTAATCAGCAGCAATTATCTACTGGCAAAACCTAACAAAATGCTGCAAATATGCACAAAATAAACAGTCTGTTTGCCTAATAACTGGGCTCTGAAACAAACTGACAGTTGCTATGGATAATCACCTTATAACTAACCATTGTAGGTTCTGACTGCACATCTACAAGCATGTTGATTTTACAGTCTGTAAAGGAGGTCCTGTCAGTTTTTACAATAATGATGATAAAGCAAAGAAAAAAGAAACCAACTTTTTTTTTTCTTTCTTGGGAAAGAAATCAACACCCACAATATTGGAAAAGGGCAGATCAGTACAAGCTACAAACAGGGTAGAGGATGTTCTGTGCTTCTTGGTGCAGGAGAATAAGTTGTAAAGAGACAAGAATAAGGATGGAAAGTCTTGCAAAGCAGAGAAGAAGGGTTATGGCTATAGTTAACTATCCCTGTATTTCCTAACAGAAAATTGCTTCTGCAAGTAAAGAAAGACATTGGATAGGGAAGCACAAAGAATAAGTGTTCAATGAATTCCCACACCTTTGGTATTTAAGAGTGTGCAGAAAGCTTTGGGCAGAATGCATTACTCTGAGATAAAGCTTAAATTAAAAAAAAAAAAAAAAGGAAGGATGCACGGCTTAGAATTTTTTTCTGAAGACAAATAAGTCTCTGGATAGGTTTTTATGAAATATTGCTTGGTTTCTTTAGGAGCAGCTGAAGGGTGAGTCACATATATTGATATTACAAGACGTGTGTGTGGGAGGTAAGCCTGGCTCTTGACTCACACTCTGTGCTTTAATATAAAGCATTATTCACCTGCAGCATAGATAGTTTTTGCAGTCAGAATAGAGAGGTGAATTAACTGTGTGTGGGCAGCCTGCCTGCACTCTGCTAACACAAGAAAATATGGGAAAGCAGAGCTGACCACTGATGGGGCTTGCCTTGGCCATCAGACATCACTTTTGTGGTGTTATGTGTTGCTGGTTTCCATCCCCAGATCATTGTCAGTGTTGGTACAAGCCTTAGTTCTGGAGCCAACAGCCATGGTAGCTGTGAGTTTTTGTGTCAGTTATGAGCAATTAGCCAAATGGGTTATGAATTTAGGTACATATATTAGGCAGATTGAATCCCTCTTTGGAAACCTGTGAAACTCCTTCCCCCACCATGTGTGATGAGGAATTTGTGTGCTTGCTTCAAAGAATTAGTCCATGAAATCCACTAAAAAAGACTAGTCTGTCAAAAGTACTGGCTGGGGCCCGTCAAGATTGACTGGATCCTGTTTGTACTATTAATGCCAATCTGTTATGCGACTGTGAGTTCTCCAGACCTGAGCTTCCTCAGTTTCCTTAGGTTCCTTTCCTCTTATTTTTGGAATATGGAGATAAATATATTATATATAAATATTATAATGCAGCTTAGTCTACCTCTGCTGGTGGCTCCTCTGGTCTCTTTGGTGGGTCTCTAATGGGCTGGACTTTGACCTCTGTCCAGAGACCTCTGGCTCTTCCCCTCAGCGCTGCAGGGAAAGGCTGCCTCCCACCTTCCCACCCTCTTGGCTGCTTTGGAGTCCTACTTGTGTTCCTCTGAGGGGTCTCAGTGCACTATTCCCATCAGTTTCTCACCTTTCCAGCTTATCCACGCAAGCACAGAGTGTAATGACTATTTTATCCAAGCCTTTTCATGTTCAGTGAACAGCCGTGGGATGATACATCTGCATCATCGAAGACTGAACTGGCTGTGCATATCAGATCCAATAATTTCTGTTTTCTGACTCATCCTCCTGTAGTATTCTCCAACTGGTTCATTTTGCAAACATTGTAGCAGGCCTTGACTGGAAAAGTGAGTGGACCCTTGCCAGAAGTGATATTTTCTGCTGTGTCAAGCTGGGATTTCACAATGTTGCAAAGAACCTGACAGTAATTTTCTGCTGCTGATTACATGACTCCATGTACACCTGGCACTGGTCTGTGCACACTCTTGGGCCATTCATTTCTGAACAGCGGCTGATCTCTGGTGTATCTCTGTATGTTAAAATCAGGCTATAGTTCAACAGGCACTTAAAGCCAGCAGAACTACTAAAAGAGGTTGTATTGTCCTTTGTCATCCCTACTCAGCCATTTCTGCCTCCACATTTTCCTGGTCTGTATCAGGAATAGTGAGGCCAGCAGGACTAGGGAAGTGATTCTTGCCCTGCACTTAGCGCTGATGCAGTCACACCTTGAGGACTGCATTCAATTCTGGGCCCCTTAATTTATGAAGGGTGTTGAGGTGCTGGAGAGTGTCCAGACAAGGCTGGTGAAGGGTCTGGAACACAAATCCTACAAGGAGTGGCTGAGGGAGCTGAGGTTGTTTAACTGGAGAAGGCTCAGGGGAGACCTTACTGTTCTCTACAGCTCCCTGACAGGAGGTTGCAGCCAGATGAGGCAATCAGCAAGCAATCAGCAGTAGGACAAGAGGACACAGTCTTAAGCTGTGCCAGAAGAGGTTTAGATTGGCCATTAGAATGAATTTCTTCACAGAAAGGGTAATTGGGTATAGGAATGGGTTGCCCAGGAAAGTGGTTGAGTCACAGTCCCTGGAAGGGTTTAGGAAAAGACTGGATGAGGCGCTTTGTGCCACGGTTAACAAGGTGGTGTTTGGTCACAGGTCGGACTTGATGATCTCAAAGGCCTTTTCCAACCTAGTTGAATCTGTGATTTTGTGATTATCTCCTTCCCTGTGTTAAATTCCAGCCCCAAGCCATCCAGCTGCATTTAGCTGTGAAGAGAGTGACACAGGTAACCACAGGTGACTCTGTGGCATCCCAAAGAAACCAGCCAGTTGCAGCTTTTGTGCCCCTTCTTCCAGCTACCAGGTTTGTTTTCTGAGGTGCTCCAGGCTATGTGTGTCTTGCTGAAGCACCTGATATCACCTCTCCCTGTGCCGCAGGGACTTTTGGCATCCAGAGAGGGACCTTACTTCTCTCCTTAAGGTGCTTTGAAAAGGACTTAATCCAAAAAATAAGAAAAGTACAATATGAAAATGGGTTTTGATACTGTTCCAACCAAATAAGCCCTGAAGCTCACTAATGCAGAGGTATTTTAAAATATTGCACTATTTCTCTTTTCTGGAGGAAGATACCTCAGTTTTCTGAGAGGAGACAAATAAAATCACCAGCTAGACTGAGTGTGGGCAAACTACTTGAAACTCCCTTCAAGCTCTGGCACTGCACCCTTCTGATAAGGGGCTGCGTGTTGCTGGGAGTGGGGGGACAGGTGGGCCATTGTCCCCATAAAATCATTTCAATCCACCTGTAGACTGTAGACAATGAAGAAAACCAAGGGTTTCAAGAGTTCACCCAACTCAGAGCACATTTGTTCTGAAAGTTCATCCCTAGGAGTATAACCTGAATTTTCTGCTGAGGTCACGTTAGCTCCGAAGACACGGGACTTGTGCCTCACGTTTTCAGGTTGCACAGTGGCTGCTGCCCATCACTAGTTTTTAATTCAGTAGACAGGCAAGGTGCCAAGGCTTCTCATCAGCCATATATACATGACCCTTGGAAAGCAGCAGCATGATCTCTTCCACACCATTACTTTTTATTGCATTCACTGTTATCTCTCTGTGAAACAGGGAGACAAAATACCCACAGAGCTATTTTCATTCTTTGACAGAACAAGTCTGTTGAGCCTCATGTGTGTGACGTGAAGAACATCAGTCATTTAGAGCCAAACTGCAGTTGAAAAGGTCACAGTCACTGTGACAGAGTAAATGAAATCTTTAATTCGAATAGAATATCAGTTACAGTTGCAGTGGTGCTCAAAGTCACTTGTGTTTTCTTTTCTTTTCCCTAAAGCTCAGCAGAGTATGATTCAACATCAGCCATAGGTGGCCTTGTGCTGAAGAGCCCTTCCAGAATACACTTTCTTTCTATTTTGGAGGTTCTATAAACTGAACAGCAGGTTCAGTCTTCAGAACCCTTCCTCATATCCATGGGTCGCACAGGAAGAGAACTGGGAGAAAGGGGGAATGTATTGGTATTTTTTGTATATATAGTAGCATCAGTCATAGACTTAATTTTGGATTTTTTTTTTTTCTGGTGAAAATTGGGTTCTTTGGAAAATGTGAGGTTTTTAAAAAAGTTTTTTTCACTCAGGTTGTTTATGGGAAATAAAAAAGTTTTGGCTGGAGATACCATCCCTGTCGTCCAGCTAGGCTCTCTGCTCAAGGCCCTGGCCAGCACAGCTGGAGAGTAGCCTGGACCCAGTCCTGCCCCCCGGCAGGTGCTCTGGGGTGGACTTGAGGTTTATATGGACATGGGCAGTAAAGCCTCTCCCTTTCTCCATCTTTACTGTAAGGATTTCACTCTATCACAGCAAAATTCAGCAGCAGCAACTCTATTTATGTATTCATGTGGTTGTTCACAGGATTGGAGAATTTTGTCTTCCATGGTCATGGGGAAACTCACCACCATGACCTGTCTGAGCTACGGCCAGATCCTGCATTCAACTCAGTGCTTAAAAGTGCCATGGGCATCAGACTTAAGTGCTGAGGCTTCATCTTAGTTCTCAACCTAGCAAAACACATCATCCTAATACGTGAAACACCAGATAGCACCAACAGGATACACTGTTTTTGAAAATTTATCAATTGCATCATAACTGTCAGCCTGACTGAAGAGGCCTGAGAAGGCTCAGCAGAACTAGTGATTTCTTGACTTGTCAGAGCTTTAATTTAAATGGGAACTGGAAGAGGGTAAGAAGGTGACATTCCTTGGAACCATGAAAAGTTCACTGCACTGGCCTTTGCTGTGGGCATAGAGACCAGCCAAGCTACCACACATCTGTGGGTGATGCAAAGAGTCCACTGGCAAATGAAAATTATAGCCAAAGGTGGGTGACCAAGGAAAAATGCCCAATAAAAAAATATCCCAATTTCATATGTGAATTAGGAGGTGGTGAACAAGGGGTTGATGCTGCGGGCCATGAGATGTTTACTAGTGACTTATAAAGCGTCCAGAGCAGTGCTGACTGCTTTGGAGCCAGCGTGGCTGTCCTGGTTCTTGTTGGCATGGACGGTGTCCAGTCTGGTAAAGTCACGTGCAGGTGCTCCAGCCTTTGCTCCAGGTCTACACAGCCCAACACTTTGCTGGTGGAGCTGAGCTGTGCTGGCTCACGCTCGCTGAGGGCTCAGGGAATGCAAAAAAGCTGTGACTCACCTGAGCCACAGCATTTCTGTGAGCCCTGGGTATGAGGCCATGAGTTTCACCAAACTGCCCTGGAGCCTGAAGTTTGCTGCCTAAATCTCTAATGAAGCATGTGAGTGCACAGCCTGAGGTCCAGAGCCTGATTCAAGAGAAGCATCCATGAAGAGGGTGGAAAGAAGGGTTCTGCTTCCTTGGGCATTCTAATTTTTCTCAAATTGACTTTGCACCTCAGTATAAACCTCTCTGATTTTAACACTGGCTGGTTACCATGCTTCTCATTTTTGATGTGCTGAGGCTGTACATTTCCTGGAAAAAAAAAGACTGAGGGAAGCAGAGATGCAGAAGGCATTTGAAGGTTTAGTGATTTGCACACAAAAATCCCTCTTCTTCCAGGCATGCCTGCTAAGTTCCCATTTTCAGCCTCTGATGCCTTTACTATTAAATTACAGCCAATGAAGCAGATCCTGAATTGGTGCTCCCAAAGACAACAGCAGTTGCTTTGCTGAGTGGCAGGAGTCCTAATAGCAGCCTCAGCAGTCACAGGAACAGCAAGATCTCTGTTACCTCTTTGTCGATATCTTCTTGATTTAGGCTCCAAATGTCACTGCTGTGGAGGGTTCCTTGTTTGGTGTTTCTCCCTGCTAATATACTTACAAAATCAGTTCCTTTCCTTTCTCTTCATGCTACACCTATTTCATAACTTTCCACTTATAGTTAGATTTTGTGTTGCTTTTTTTACAGGGTGCTTGTTGGCTTGAGTATAAAAACAGCTCTGGTGCAATTGTGAATGTTTACTGTGTGTTTTGCGTGGGACCACTCAGAGCAGAGAATTTGGGTAAAGAGAGGGCTTAGATAATGAACCCGCAGTGTGGGAGTGTGAGAAGCTAGAAAGATCTTTTAATTAAACAGCACAAGGAAACCATCCAAACAGAGCTGGAGAGCACTTGGAGCAGGATGGGCTGGTGGGAGCTGCCTGGAGCCTCTGCAATGCGGTGAGCTGCTGCTCTGCCCCCTGAAAATCCCGTCCCTGGAGCTCGCAGGGGGCCTTCTGACATCAGCCCTGATTACTGGTCACCGTGATTTTCCCAGCCAAGATCAAACATTATTGGGGTCATGTGTAATTCCATCCTCTCTATTCCTTCTTGCTTTGACAAGGTTTGAGGAAGGCTGAAAATCATTTCTTAGTGAAATATGACCTGTTGTCTATGGACTCCTGTATTCCGGGGGAGTATCTCCTGATTAGCAGCATCTGCTCAGTGCAAACATTTCTCAAAGTCCCCAAATGCTGTTTGGTGGCTGTCCCTCATTTTCCCAAGCACCTCTGTCACTGAATGCTGTTGAGACACACTGCCACAGCGTGCTACAGCATACCTTATTTAGGAAACCTTTTTTGTGCCAGGTTCCTATGTATACCTGCAACTCTATGTTAGAGAGGAGGGTCCCTAGGAATTTTATCCATAAATACAAAGCAAGACAAATAAAATGTGCATTTGTTTCTTCTTGATGTGACAAGCACTTGGAAATGTTAATCATTCTGCAGGTCTTACATGAGTGAAAAATGGACTGCCTGCAAATCATATCTAGAAATAGAGCTGCAAGATACGCACTGAGGGCAAGGCCATGTTATATGCTCACATGGCAAATATATTTGAGAGAAAGTTCACCACCTGACATTCAGCCCCTTTTAGCTGCTGTCCCACAGGAATGATACAGGTTAATTCTGACCACCTCTGGCAGCCTTCATCTCATGTTCCACCCTCTGATATTTGTTCTTACTTTCATGATTTTTATGAAAATGCCCAAATAGCAGTGGATAATACTGGATGCAGCATTGCTTGCAAAACTGCACACAGGCCTGCCTGCACCCAGACTCTGCCACTTCCTGCTGGGTGGTGGTGATCATGCCACTCTGGTTTTTATGTTTCTGCTGTTTCAAAAGCTATTGTATTCTTACTTAAGTGTTTTGAGGTACAATGATATAAATGGGTAAAAACAAGATACAGATAAATTCATAGAATCATAGAATGGTTTGAACTGAAGGGACCTTCAGAGGTTGTTTATCTCTAACCCTCCTGCAATGAGCAGGGACATCTTCAGCTAGATCAGGTTACTCAGAGCCCAGTCCAACCTGACCCAGAATGTTTCCAGGGATGGGGCTTCTACAGCCTCTCTGGGTAACCTGTGCTACTGTTTTACCATCCTTATTGTAAAAAGTGTCTTCCTTATATCTAGTCTGAACCATCCCTCTTTTACGTTAAAACCAGTATCTCTAGCCCCAGCATAACAGGCTCTGCTAAAAAGCTTGGGCCCATCTTTCTTATAAGCTTCCTTTGAGTATTGAAAATTGTGAGTTGTGATTCAGCTGTTGGCTGTACATGAACAAATCCAAGTCTTTGCATCAAAACTAAAACAAGTGTTGTGTAAAGTACGCTATGAGTAACAGCAACATAGAAAGCAGAAGAAATCCATCTGTGGTGGATATGTGCAAGCAGTCTGTTCTCATGTAAATTTTCCTCGGGAAAATCTCTGACTCAGTAGAAGGCCAGAGCTCTGTCATCATGTTTTATCTAGTAAAAAAGGTACAAATGCTGAACCCAGAGCTTTGAAGTCTATGAATCTAGTTTATAGACTAAAGGAAACCAGTCCCGTAGATAGCATTTTTGTCTCTCAAATAATAAATCCACAGTCCTTTATGGTAACAGCCTCTAAGTGATGGCATGGTTCTGTTGTACAAAATGCCTGTTTTTTGTAAATCTAAATAGTTTCCTTTCTTAGAGCAGGAACTTTGCTGTGTACCCAGGTAAAACCTATCTTCAGGGTGACACCCAGTGACATTGTTCAGGAACCTTCAGCCAAACATCGCCCTGAAAACAGTTCTGGATTTGCTTAAAAGCTGTTTGTACGTTCCTTAAAATCGACAATACATTTCAGAGGTTGTTTTTACCACAGACTGGTATTTACTTACCTTCATCTTCCTGATGAAATGGAAGTCAGTGGTAAATGTCTACCTTTGTAGATCCTTTGAGCCCATCTATCTCCTGTGACAATGACGCTTTGTCTGAGTTACACCCGACCATGTAACTTTTGGATGCCAACATCAGGGCAGGACACCACCACACTCTACACCAGGAACACTGATGGGCAAAGTACTGAAATTGAATTCCAGTACAGAATTTGCTTTGAGGCTTGATTTATGTTGGCATACTCAGACAGTAGGACAAGCTATAAACCCTAAAATAGGCAATAGGTATGAAAACATCTGTATATACTAGATAAGAAAAATTTATTCTTTAGTAGACAGCAACTTTCCAGCAAATTATCAACCTGACAGAGCAGAATGAGCTATCATACTAATAAGAACATGTCATAAATAT
>VYZQ01035709.1:6787-19868 GCA_013400655.1 Mystacornis crossleyi | reverse complement strand
CCGCCGGGACCGGCGGGAGCCGACGAGACACCTTTGCATCCAGCACAGCCCTCGCCGAGGCCGAAGGAAACACCGCACTTCAGCCAACAAGAACACCTTTTCTTTCAAGTCAGCAAGGAAAGAAGAGAAAAGTAAAGTCACGTGGGACAAAGCTCAATATGGCGATTCCAAGGTCAGAGACAGAGGGGACAGGACAGGACCACGTGGGAAAGCAGCGATAGCAACGGGAAAAGAGGGCGGCTGTGCTTTGTAGCGCGAAGCTTTAAGGATGCTTCTTGTAAAGCCATAGAAAGGGGCTTTAATCCATTTGGAAAAAAATTGAGGGGGTGAGAAATTCTTATGCAGTCTGTGACTTAAGAAGAAAGGCCTATGCCAGGCCATATAGAAGTTATGACAAGTTGTTAGAGACTTGAAGTAAAGAATTTGTGCTTTCAGACTGAGATAACTCATCCTTAAAAATTAAAACCCCATTTTCTCCTATGGCTTATGATTTTTGCAATATGGGAAAACTGTGAAAAATTCATGGGAAAGATACCTTTCTCACTTTAACAGATTGTTTCTCCGGGCGGACTGTTAGTTTGTGAAAACTCTATGGCACAATAGAGGAAGTCTCTTTTCCTAAAGCATAAATAGACTTTTAAAAAGTACAACTCTGACTAAAATACCATGTTCTTGTTTTGTTTGCACTTGTGAAAGATTTATAGTAAAGAAAACATTGGGAAAGAAAAGGTGTTTTAAAGGTTTGCTTTAATTTCTTATCAATCCTTTTTTCCATTCTGTTAATAATAAACTCTTTTATATTACAACTGTTCAAGTGTGAACCTTGTTTTGCCCTGAAATTTCCATCCGTTTTCCTCAGTGATTCCATATTCCACTTATACACATAATTAGATTTTGTGTGTCTGACATTTAAAGCAGTGTCAAACCACGACAGACATTTCCCCACCATTACGTCTCCCCACCACGCACTGAGGTGTCACTTAGCTAGGCTATCATGCAGAATTAGCTCCTATAATTCTGCCTCATTATTCACCTGTGGAACCTTAGTTTTTGGGAAGCTTTGGTATAAACTCCCCACCTGTTTGTCAGTGTATTTTGGACTGTGGACTGAATGCAACACCCCAAATGTGATTATATGAGAACCGTACAAGGGAAGGACAAGGCCATTTCAATTTCCTCATGTGACATCCAAATCCAAGCATTTTCATCTTTTCATTGCTCTATATCATTATGAACTCTACATTGCCACCTCCTACCTCTTCTCCATCCTGCACAACCAAGCCAGGGTACTTCTGCCTGGAAGGTATATCTACCACCACCCCAGTGAATGCTTATGTCTCTTCATTAGCTTTCATTAAACGCACTGAGCTGTTCCCAGTGATTACTAAAGACACCTTCTTTGTCACCACCCTCTGGTTCCTGAGCTGTTGTCCAGCCTGAACAGCTTTAAACAGCTGCTTCAAACCATCCATCCAGCACCTTTTTTTGTATGTGTGTGTTATCCTCAGATTGTGATGACTCATTCTTCTATTCTACCTGTGGAAGTAACTTCTCTAGATAGCTTAATCCATTAGGCTTGGCCTGTCCATCTAGGAGAACCCAGATGTCTGTCTCCAGCTGTGGTGGAATTTGTTTCTTCTGTCCTCAGATCTCTGCTGTGAACCCACAGCATCACTAAGGTAAAGTAAAGGGTGAACTGCAGCCTACACCTCTTCCCTCTATGCCAAGGATGCTCTCGACTGAAGTGTGGTAGTCCCCCGTGCCTCCTGCACTGTCAAGGCTTTTGGCACGGCCCCCAAGGGCTGTGCAACTCCCCTGAACAGGCTGGAGAGCAGGGTGCTTCTGCTTAGGTTTCTCAGAGGCGCTGATGATCATGAGAGTCTGACTGCAGTCAAAGTGAACTAATGATGTTGCCAGAGGATATTGAAGAAGGAGGGGGAGAGGGAACGGAGCTATCTTTGAGACAGGAGGCTGCAGGAAGACTGTGAATTTTGCAGCTCTTCTAAAAGGCTTTTAATGGTTTGCTTCATGGCCTCATTAAGAGAAGAGTGCTAGAGCTTCAAAAAGAACCCTCTGCAATTCTTGTGCTGGGTGGGTAGTGCATGTCACAACATATATCGACAACAAAGCAAAGGAGTGCAGAATTGTGCTGCATGGTTGGACCCCAAAGAAAAGAGTTAGAACATTTCTTCTTTCACCCTCTACTCTGAATCCTTGCAATAATTAGCCAAAGTAAAATGAATATTAGTTTATTCTTAACTGTCTTTCCAGCATGTTACTCTGCATTGACCCAGTAGTGCTAAACCAATTATTTTTTGAACTTTATGGCTTTAAATAATCCACTGCTTTAAAACTCCCTCTACCCCTCAGCTACTTAACCACAGGCCCGACTGCCCTAAATCCTTTTCTTATACTTTGTAGCTTTTTAAGCAAGCACCCTCTTTAAGTAGACATAATCCCTTCTCTGTAGAAAACATGAAAGACCTTGAACAAATCAAGATTTCTCCATGGAGAATTCAGCTAATCCTCTGCTTAGCTCCTAACAAGGAAATCCATCTCGCCACCAAGCACCCCATTACTAGAACTAATGCCTGACTAGAATAACAAGCACATTATTGTGCTTTAATTGTAGCACTGCTCTGTCACATGGAGAAGTTGGAGAGAAACGTGACTCGGCTTCTCCAGGAAAGACAGGTCATGCCTTTTTGTTGTTGTTCACCTTACTGTGATTTAAAAGCCGATTAAATTAACTATTAATATGAACTGCACATGCTTCAGATTAGATGAAACAGCTGTACTGTAGCTCTCTAGTACACTTTATTCTTAAACAAGTGCTGTTACACTGGATTACTATTTTCCTTTATGCTGTCTTTTGACTGTTGTGATATTCGTATGCCTAGGCTTGAAGAAGTATAATCGTGCCTTTGGGGAGAGGGAGGCATCACACATTTGGTCACAGAAAATTATGTTAGTGTTAAATCAGAGTGAAAGCAAACTAATCCACAACATGGATGCATGGTCAGCACTTTTTCTCAGAAAGGCTCTCAGCAGCATGAACTGGCTACTGCTGCAAGAGTAGAAAGCAGACAGAACATTTTGTGGCAAAGTAGCTATGTATCAAAAAGAAATAGAAGGTGCTGCTCCAGCTCTGGGGTAGTGGTGCTAGCACTGGTGTAGCTACTCACTGGGTACCATCACAAAATGGAAACAGGAAGAAGACAAGTGGTACAGATCCCGGCAGGATCTTGGGCGTGACCTCACGGGCCACCAGCATGGGGATAGTCGTTGCAATGACTCTTTGGATCCTTGTGGTCCAGCAGCCACAGCTAAATTAGAAATGAGCAATATTGTGGGGAGCATGCTGTGCGCACCTCTCCACATGTGCTTCACTAGCTTGAAGGGGACACATGGCTTCCTCCTCAGCTTGCACAGTTTTGGGGAGACGTGTCCACTGCATTCCATCAACAGCTGCAGAGGCAGATAGACAGTCAGGAGCAAGTGTGGGAGGTGTGAGCCCTGGACAGGAAATGCACCTTCTGACAGATGTGCTCATGGAAAGCCACACTACCTCTGATTTAGTCTCCTAATCAGCTCTATGCCATGGAATTAGTGTGTTTCTTCTGCTGATCATGGAACTCCTCTAGATAGCCTAAGTAGTATGGGACTATACGTGAGTCTGCATTTTTTTTCTGAGTTAGGAAGGACAAATTAATTTGGAAGATGTCTCGGGGAACTCCTGAATTAAACAAGGAAATATCTTTGATGCTGTTTTTCAGAGCTGAGAGAATTAACTGTGAGAATGGTAACTCATTTCTACGCCTGATAGAAGTATACGTGTATTGCTACACGAGTGATTGCAACAAGGGAAGAGGAAATGCTGTCTATTCAAATGTGATGAGAAATTAGGATGAAATACCTTTTTTATTCAGGCATGGTTTATCATTTGATGTAGAGAGCATAGGCTGCATGTTTATTCTCTTGGTTTATAATATGCTTTTTTAACTAGAATTTTTTCCTCTCTGTACAACAAACTAAGCTGTGGATGTTGCTGTAGTTATGGCTCTAGATTCTAAAGGATAAGACTGAGGGATGGGTGGGATGGGGGAGCAGCAGCATTATATGGATTCAATGTGACATTAGGCAAATACTGAGCAAGATTTTAATTACAGTGGTTATGGCAAGTTTTCCTGCTGTGGGAGATGTCAAAGATCCTCCTATATTTAGAATACAAGAAACTCATTGCCTGCTCTTCCCATCTCAGGCTGCATGTAAAGTGCAGAGTAGAAGAGTTAAAGGGTTGTAGTTTAAGGGGAGTTCCACTAGATGATGGTATAAATCTTCATAATGAGAAAGATCAAAGTGGTCAGCTTAAACAGGAGTTCAGGAAAAGCAAAATGCCACACAACTAGAGGCAGCGACAGCCCCTAATCTTCCCCCTGCTGCATTATAGTGAGGCTGCAACAATTGCATCTGTTGCATGAACACCAGAAACATCCAGCATCATCACAGTGGGCTGTGGCACCATGCAGGCAAACTGAATGAAGGGGTAGACTTACTTGATTTAAAATCAAGTAATAATTTGGTTAATTTATTTTACAAATTAGACTGGTCTAAAATCAATTCATTTAAAAATTATACTGTAAATGAGAGTAATTGTGTAATTATCAGCAAAATAATTAAAGAGCAGGAGAACCATTTACATGAATCTGAAATGAAAAAATAGAAGCTGGGTCTTACATTCCCCCAGCTGACAGATGTCAGGATGTTATTGGGGCACAAGTCTCAGTCTGTTCACCTCAGGAGGAGAAAAGATACAGCCCTTTTTACAGCTAGGTAGCATCTTCTGTACCTCACTTGGATTGGCAATGGAGGCCTCAATGGGGAGTTTCATGAAGATCTTGTCAGGCAGGAGGGAAAATTTCTGCTGAGCTATCAATTAGGAGAAAAGGCATATGGCAAAGACAATGTCATAAAGAAAATCTGCTGGGTAGAACAACCTTTTAAACATTAGCAATGGAAAAATCCTTGCCTTAGTCTCCTGGAAGAGTACAAAAAATATGCCACTTCTGGATGCCAGAATACTATCCAGATTCTCCACTTCTGTCCATGGGCTAGTGCAGCTCTCCTAGAATATGACTGCTCCTTGCAGCTTGAGGGATGAAAAATCCCAATTCCATTTTCATTTCCATTTCTCATTGCACTGCTTCTGGCTGAGATGGAGTTCATTTTCTTCAGAGCAGCCCAGAAAGTGCTGCGTTTCTGATTTGTGCTGAAAACAGCCCTGATAACACACCAATGCTTCAGCTACTGGTGAACTGTGCTTGCGCAGTGCCGAGGTTTTCTCTGCTTCTCATCCTCCCCGTGCCTTCCAAGTGAGCAGGATCGCAATGGGCAAGTGGCTGGGAGGGGACACAGATGGCACAGTTGACCCCAGCTGGACAAGGAGATGCCCCATGGTGCTCAGCAAGTTCCCGGAGGGAGGCAGAAGGAACACTTGGGCTTACGGCATCTGCGTTCCCAAGGCAAGGTGTGCTGAGGCCCTGCTTCCTGGGGAGTGTCCGGGCACCTGCTTGCCCAGGGGAATGCCTTGTCCTCCTTTGCCTGCATGTGCAGGTTTTGCTTACCTGGTTAAACTGTCTGTGCCTTCATTCATGAGTCTTCTCCCTTTCCTTGTATTTCATTCCTGCCTGGCAGAAGAGGGGAGTGAGGGAGTGGCTGGAGTGCTGTTTTGCTGGTGACTGGAGCCAACCCACCTTGTTAATGTAGTGGATTTATTATCCCATAGTTCATTAACTGCTAGTTATGCAATTCCTTTAATTTACAGTATGAATAAAACCAACAACAAAAACCACAGAGTGGACAAAGGCTAAGTTAGGGATGAAATAGGAAACAGTACTCAAGAATATTGATACTTGTATAACCAGTGTGAAGAAGATACTTTGTGTTCTTGTTATAGTTCTGCTCTCCAAATAGGTATATTTCAAACAGAAATAAGAAATCCAGAATCTTGAGTTCTAGAACTCGCTGCCATAAAAAAAAATCTACTTACCTATAAATTCTTATCAGTTCAAAGGCAAAACCAAGAATTATATGCTCATCAGATAGTTTCTGAAAACATGACAGTATAATAAATATTGGTTTAATGATCTTAAGGCAAAATATTGAAAATCAGAGCTGATTTTATGTAGACAAATTTTGCACATGCTTTTTTTCAGAGGAGGTGGGAAAAATGGACCAAAGCTAAGAGAGGTTTGACTCTGTGTCACACACCATCTGCTTAGCCTTTCATTTCAGCTCTGGGTGCTTTTGAAAATGGTGACCTTGATGATTCTTTTTAGTTGCACAGCTTTATAAAACTGTCTTGTTACATCCTGCAGAGCTGTAACTTCTAAGAATTGAGAGCCAGACAGAATCAGCTGTTATTGTACGTGGAGGTGCTTGTTGTACAGGGCTGATTGGTTATAAATTGGACATTGAGTGCACAGGCCTCTATAAGGCATCTGAGTAATTATGGAGCAATTTGCATCCTTTCACAGATCGACTCAGGAAAGCTGTGAATCTCCAAGCCCAGCTCAATATGCAGAGGTGTGTGCGCAGAAGCTGAGCAAAATGAAGTGCTGTATTTGGGCTCCTCCTCTCTGGCAGCAGTGATTCAAAGCCTCTAAGATATCATGACACTCCCATTCTTTTTGTATATGAAAATGATCAGCTGTAGTAGAGGACTGTGGTTTCCACATGGAACTGGGTTGAATCATAATAGTTTCTGTACTGATGCTGTGTTGGATGTCAGCTACCCAGCAGGAGCAATTTGGCTGCGTATGGGAACCATGGGAAGGAGGTACAACTTGGACCCTTCCCCTCTTCCTCCTTTTCCTGACCCTTCAGTGTAGTCAAAATTAGTCTTTGAAAGGGTCGCCATGAGCCAGACAACCGCTCTGGCTGCTTGCCTTGGAAATCAGCTGTCTCACAACTGCTTTGTTCCCATTAGTGCAAAACTGGATTTCTTTCACACACTGACCTGACTGTCATTTATTGAACTTAGCAGTTGCACACTCTATTTTTGTGCTTTATATAATTAAGCCCCAAACCAGCAAGGGAAGTGGCGGCTGCCCCAAGTTCAGTGTCAGAACTGTGTGCTGCCAGATCCCTGCCAGACTGAGCAGCAGCACAAGTGACATGAGGGCACGTGCCAGTGCTTCTGTCAGTGTCAGAGTACGTGGGATGAAATGTGTGCTGGCTGTAGGCAGACAGGCAATGGTGTATCTGTTGTAAAGCCTGCATGCCCAGTAAAAATCCGTCAGAAAACTGTGGACAAATGTGAAGCAGTGGCGTGAGCTCTTAGTGGTTGGCTACCTTATAACATGTGGCTGCAGTATTTCTGATGTGGTGCTAGCCAGACCTCCTCTATTGTCAAACCATGACCTGTGCAGAGGGAGTATTGTTAATTTGACCTCAATAGCATAAAAGCAAAACTAAAAGCTTTTTACACATCTTTTGTCAGCGAATGGGTCTTTATTTTCCCATCCCCCAACAACAATTATCCTTCTAGTATTTCCACAGAGTAATTTCTGTGGTTTTCTTCCCCCCATTTACTGTAGGATTACAAAATTAGTGCCAGGAGTTCACTGTATATGGGGCTTTAATGGTTAGTAGTTCATAGATTTTTACAAACACAGGCAGCAGTCCAAAGTAAAGAGAGGAAATTTCATGACTTGACATCTGAAGTATTCCCAGACTTCAAAGAAGTTTCAGCTGGCCAAGCAGCCTCATTTCAATAACTCAGAAGAAAGGTGTTAGGAAACCTGGGAGTGGTTGAGTTCCCACCAGGGATAGAGCAATGGAGAGCATGAAAGAAAAGACATCTCTCCTGGTGGAATTGAAGTGTCAGGGAGCTGGAGTCCTAAAGGGGCCAATGAGAACTTCAGACTGAAGTATATACAGGATGTTTTTGGCCTCGGCCGAATCTGAAATGACAAAGCAACAGTCAGGCTTGGGAGATAAGAGAGGATAAACTTTGAAGCTGCTGAGAATGTCACTGATGTCTTTTTTTGTTTTTATTTATTTATTTGGAGGGTGGGAGTAGAGTCATTCATCAATTGTAAGTCATCCAAGAGAAGGTTTCATCGTGTCTGATTCATGAGAAGACAGCAACTGCCTTCTGGGCAGAAACAAAGTATGTCTGAATGTTTGGCCCCAGGGAATCTGACAGCTTTGCACCAGCCACGCATCACCTGGATTTTGGCAGAAATGTTAGTGGCAGCATGACTTAGCCTTGTCCTCCTGGGGATGACTGCCTTCCAGAGCACACATACTGGCAAGGCAGACTGATGCAGAAGACTGGCAAATGAAAGCTGTTCTCCCTGTCAGAGGGCAACAGAAGTGTGTTTCTGGTAGCAGAAAGAGGTGTAGCTGAACCCTTTCTCTCCAACTCTCCTGCTTAATTAAAATTTTTCATGCATTACAGCTGTGCACTATGCAGTTGGACAGTGATGCTGCTTACCCTCTCCTGCCAGAGATATTCTTTCCATTTCTTTATGGATCCTCTTAGGAAATTTTTCTGTTTTCTGTTCATGCTATACAACAGGTTAACTGTAAACCATCAAACATTTTCCCTGGGGAGGGACTCCACAGAAAATCTTACCATGGGACCCTTCCATAAAAGAATTAATCATCTGAAACATGTGAGTGATTGCAGAAGGCTCCTGGTGGTGGCTCTGGTACTGATAGTCGTGATAAGGGACAAAAAGCTGGTGAAAACACCCTCCAGGTATGTGAAAAAGTGAAGACTGTCAAGAAAATTGGAATTAAACAGGGACATCCACAACTTCACTATTTTGTGGTGCAACAGCAATGCCAGTAACTTGTGAGAGCCTGAGAGCAGTAGATTACCTCAGTGTTGCAATTTACTCTCGGGTTTGGGGTTGCTGCACATGTGCCTTTCCCTGGTGCTAGTGCAGTTAACCCCTGTGTACCAGCTTGATTAGAGCTACAGCTGCCTTTCCATCTACCCAGTCAGTAGCCCGAGGTCATCTAGGAATTAGGGGCTCTAGATTTATAGAGATCTTTGGTAAAGCAGCATGTTGTTATAGTAGGGAGTTAAGACATCAAACTTCAGGAGGGATCCAGCCCTTTGAAATGACATGAAGCCTTTAGATCTGCATGAATTTCTCTCCAGTGAAAACTAGGTGATTTATCTGCCTTATAGTTATAGCATTTTGTATAGCTACAGAGTTCTTTATTTCTTTGCATAAATAACAAATATCTCCTGTACATTTAATTTTTTTCTTCTTTTAAGCTGCAAGAATTGCAGGAGATTGAAAATTTCTGGGTAGATATACTTGCTATAAGTGTGTTTTGTAGAGTGAGAATAATAAGGACTAAATTTTTATAGACCTCTCTCATTAAAAGTCACCTTCAGAAAACACTGCTGCACCTTACTTATAATCAAATGACACCTCATAACCCCCTAACCATTTCTAATATCCCCTAGAATCTGTTGTATTATACCAAGGCCCAGACACTGTCTAGGTAGTCAAGGAAAGGAGTATACCATCATATTTAAAAGCAGTTATTGGGACAGCTTTTACAGGCAGTGGGCTAAGACAATTCAGAAACAATTGCTTATGTGATAGTTTGAGGATTTGTCCCTGTCAAACAGTTAATATTGCTTTAATACATGAAGTAGGCTGTATAAGACAGTAATAATGAAAAATGTCAGGAAAGACAATATCAATTGTTATTCAACATCCACATCAAAGATTACTTTTTTGTCAGTAGCTTTCAGAAAATGTATTTTCCATCAGATCTGATTGCGTTCCTCTTTGAAGTGCTCCATCCTCCCGGTAGATTTAATGTGACATCTAGGCACTTTTTAGTCCCTGGGCCTTTGAGGCGATTCAAAGAGGCACAACAAGCCATCACAGGTTTATCCTCAAAGGCCGACACTGTCTGTCTGATTTATTGTAACTTTAAGAATCATCTCCAGCAAAGCATGAGCCTTTCTACCCATCCGCAGCCTCAGACTTTTATCAATTCATTTGTATGCAGCCTGTACATTCTGGAACTGAGAGCCCTATAGCCACTCATGGAAAATGCATTACCTGCTACTAATCCTTTTTATCTTTAAAGTCTGTATTTTTTATGTATAAGTCATTTTGGGTTATCATAAAATATACATAATTCTAGCCCCAAAAAAGACAAAATGAAAAGAGAATATATAATAAGTTATGAGCTTGCCGTGTCCTTATCACCAAGGATTCTAAATAAACAGCTCTCCCTATGTAAATACTGCAGGAAATAAAACTGTGATTACTTTCAATAGGGAATAGGAATGCTTCCATTTTTTTTCCTCATTTCAAAGTGAAACAGTGAGATAAATCATTTTAAATGTGTTAGGGAGCACTTTTATTTTCTGCTTCATTGCTTTGGGGGCCTGACACTTGTAGGGGTTGCCTGTCAAACTTCTGTCATATACCACAGACATCCAGAAGCACCTTATGGTTTCAGCATTTTGCTTCAATTTATGGTCAACCATAAGTTAATGGCAGCTGTTTTATTTTTTCCTTTTCCTTTTTTTTTTTTTTTTTTTTTTTTTTTGTGTGTTGCGGTCNTTTTTTTTTTGTGTGTGTGTGTGTGTGTGTGTGTGTGTGTGCGCGCGGGATGGTGGTGGGAATAATGCAGAATATATTCAAAGCACCTGCAATATCTCATGGCATACTATGAAAAGTGATGAACTGGCTGGGAGGATGGTAGACTTCTGGGAGCAGGGCTTTCTCTGCAAGTTTTGAGTCAGTTCACTGCAAATTCAGTGTACTATTTTCTTAAAATATAGTACTCTGTGGATAGTCCTGCCAATAACTTCACTAAATAGAGGAACCACGCAAACTTTTATCATTTTGGATGCAATATTAATCACACATAGAACCTTTTAAAAATTAAGCCTTACTGTCTTCTATCCGTGTCAGTCCTGTATCTCATGCGTGCAGAATATCACAAGTGAAGATTATGAGAAGTAACAGGTAGGCACATCAAGCTGTATTTTGACACTTCTGCATATGTATATATTTATGCACACACACAGACAGATAGACACACACAGAAGTCTTTGGGTGCATGCAAGCATGCATGTATACTGTTACTGGGAAAGGTTCTACAGGCAGTGGACTAAGACAGCTTAGTTGATCACAGTGAAAGTTTGTGTGTTCTTGCAGCTGATGTGGCACCAAAACATAGAAGTGTTTAAATGGCCAGTTTAATTGAAGACACTGAGATTCAGTGACCCAGCGGGAACTAGAAATCTGTATGTTTTTGCAGGTGTTGTCCCATATGTCCCTAGGGCTTACTGTTTCAATGAGTCTGGTATTATGTTGTAACTCATTCTGTAACTCTGAGGAAAAATTAATGTTTAACACTCTATGCATAGTAGCAGACATTGCGTTAGCTAATTAAATTAGCTGAGTTACACCAAGACAAAATATAAGGGAGAATAGAGCTATGTCTATTTGTTAGCTGCTGTGCGAGAAACTAACACACAGGGAATGTAAATTCAGATCTATTTTTCAGACTTGGATATAATACTTGTAGACACTTCTAATGAATATTTTCCCAATCTAATGCACAACACACTAAATTATTAAAGCAGTATATAAGGACAGTTGTACAACACTGATAAGACATTGCTGCAAGCAAAGTGACTATATATATATCCAGAAATGACTTTTGGTGACAGATTACCTGTTTTCCTTGTAAAGTTACATAAGACTCCAGGCATACAATGAAAAGTAAATAATACTATCTAAGGCACTTGTGTACTGGTTCCACTGACTTGATGGGGCTATTCAGAGCCCACATAAGGAGGTTTGTCCCTATGCCTGTTTAGGACTGAATTATCCTTGAAAGCTCTTGGACCCATAGGACTGAACTCAGCAAAAAAAAGCCAGCCATTCTGGAACTTGTTCATTTACTGGCAAGTTCATGATGGGAAATGTTGGATCAAGTCCTGCTTTTCTTTCTCAAGGAGTCTCTGCAGAACATAATTCCCAATTAGTCAGTTACTCTTTGTCAGCTGTTCCCTCCATCAGGACCCGATTTCTAAATTTTTATCATAATATGGCACCTGGTGAAAAAGGATATATTCTTGAGGACTCCTTTTTTGTCTTCAACTCTGCATAGGAGAAATATATACTAGGAGAAATATATTACTGCTTTTTTTTTCCCCCCTAGAATATATGTTTCTTTTTAAAGATGATAAATACTACATACTGGCAGAGTCCACTTATTTCTCAAGGTCTGGTATGTTCTCTGTGTTTGTTTGTGCTCTTTAATACGTTAATCACTAATTTTTTCTTGCCCAAACTGAGAATGTAACTCTAGTGCAAATTAAACATTCCCTCTTTTTACCAAAATGATAAATTATAAATAGTTATTCATCTAAAATAAGCACATTTATCACTAAAAGCTTGGTTTCCAGAATGTATCACTGGTCTTTTAGTGGGATAGATTGCTGGCCTATTGTTTCTTATCTGTAGTATTTTTTTAATAACATGCTTACCTCTGGATTGTGTCCAGACCCTAAAGGTGCACAGTGACACCAAGCAAAGAAAACTACTATGCTCTGCAGAGTTTTCCTACGGGGAAACACAAATTGTGGCGATTTACTGTAACGGGAGTTCTAGGGCACACAGAAGTGTGAGGTATTCCTCTTACTCACTAGCCCCAAGTGTTTTCTTATCCACAGAAAGATAATTAAAATTCTGTTCTGCCTACCACTGAAATGGAAAGACTGTTACCTTCACTGGAAACTGGATCAAGATATAAGATGGCAAATATGTGTTCAGCTGAAAAGTGCATACCTAAGAGAAAGATGTTTTCTTTTTTAAACCCCTCCCAGATGCGGAAGCACCAGCATGTTTATGCTCATAACATTAAAGGACCTTATAGAAGCACACTAGGTGGGAGCAGCAGAATGATAACTGCAAATTCATGGGATCCTACACTCATAGAATGGTTACGGTTGGAAGAGACCTTGAAGATCATCTAGGTCCATAGCCAGAGACATCTTCCACTAGACCAGGCTGCTCAG
>VYZQ01035708.1:85662-96863 GCA_013400655.1 Mystacornis crossleyi | reverse complement strand
TTTGCTTTAATTCCTTATCATTTATTTTTTTTTTTCATTCTGTTAACAATAAACTTTCCTTTATATTGCAACTGTTTAAGTGTGAACCTTGTTTTACCCTGAAGTTTCTTTACATTTTCCTCAATAAATCCATATTCCCCTTATGCACATAATTGAATTTTGTGTGTTTGGCATTTAAACCAGCATCAAACCACGACGCCTGCCTTGGCCGAGGGGCAGATAATTACTTGTGAAGAATTTTCTCCTCTGTTCCAGTGCAAGATATGGATAGAGAAGAGCAGGAAATTCACAGAACTGGATGCTGGTCTGAGGCATGGCAGACATCAAAAAATGCTGCTTTTTAGCACTGAGTAGCATAGTTCCAGACATCTGAAGAAGATGCCTGATGCCATGGGTCTACTCCGTTTTGTTTGAATGGATTGGAAGAGAGATTTCCTTATGGTTAGGTGTCCATGGAAAACATAAGAAATGAAAGTTATCATCTGAGAGAGAGAGAATAGCAATAGATTACAATAGCCTTTTTGTCTCTGTTACTGGTTGAAACAGAAAAAATAAACAGATGATTGTCCTACCAAAACTTGACAAGATAGGTAAAGAGAGCTCATACATTGAGGTGTACAGTGGAAAGGCCAACAAAGAAAATCAATCTCACTACCTTTTTGCAACTGCTATTAATGGTTTCTACCTCAGTTTTGATACCCAGCTGTGAGGTTTAGCAAGTGTTAATGTATCAAATGTGAATACTTGGATGATGGGTTAATAGATAGGCCACCATTGATCTCAAATTTAACACTCAGTTTTATAACTTTAAATATATAAGATAGGTTAAGTAGGAGCTGATAGGTTTGGTTTTTCTTTTCTTTTACCATTTTTTACAAATGGGGAAAGAGAATTCAAATATTTTTTTAACTGGCAAGATAACATACTTGCATACTGGTGGAACTATATTTTTTCCAGTTGTCTATTGTACTTGAAATTTCAGTCTTCAGCCTTGAATTAAGAAATACATATTTGTGTTTTATTTGCATAATGTGCCTTGAAGTATTTGGTAGGGAAATTTAATGTCCTTCTTCCATTATTTCATACCAAATAACTCTCAAAATTTACTTACACATCCATTAGGAATTAAAAAATATTTTGAATGGAAAAAGTGTTGTTTGAAAGACAAGGTTTGCAGTGCTACGATTTTCAGTTTGCAGATTATTTCAAAAAGTAATATTCAATCTTTTTCACAATGCAATTTAAAGAATGATTTCCAAATGTCACGAAATATTACAGGGAAGAGTGTCTTCAAAACTTTATGATTTTTTTTTCCCCAATTATTAATGGGTTATTGCAAAGCAGCCCCTCCAAAAAGGACCTTTAAAAAATTACTTGCTGTCATCAATACTTCATTTTCCACATATTATTAAACTAAATTGCATTGTATGAAGGAAAAAGAAAGATATGACTGTAATTCACTGACATAATTCTATGTCAGAGTTCCAAAGTTCCATTAAGAAACAATTCTGTCTTCCCTGTCCTCTTTACTTGTCTGTCAGAGCACTTCCATTGGAATTACAGTCTTACTATGTACCTTTCAGCATATTTTACAGTACATTCTACTGTTCTGTATTCATCACTGTACCAAAAGTAACTGGAAAAGACGTGTTGTCTTGCTTCCCTTTGGCCTGACAGTCCATGTAAATATTGCATATTATGCCATGGTCTTTAGAGTAGTGCACACATTACTGATTGAACTTGAGCCTAAATGCAGCAAAGTTCAGCGGCTTTATCACAGCATGGCTTCTTTTTCTTTTTATCCATACCCTTCCCCCCTTCTTCCTATCAGTGTCAAATTACCCTAAACAAGCGGAACACCCAACCTGACAGGATTTTTTGAGATAGTGCTGTGGTATTTGTTCTTACATCACTCATCTTGTCAGCAGCCAGCATCAGAGTCATGACCAGAAGGTGACAGAGATCAAGAACAGAGAGCAGGGAAAAACTCTCCTGTGCCATGATGGCAGTCAGCTTCTTCAATGCTTCCCTGAGCTGTTCAACGCATGGCACAGCTGGAGGTATCTTCAGCCTATTGTAAATTACAGCAGGTGTCTAAACCAGCATGTGTCCCATCCACGATTATCTAGAGAAGGAGGTTAAAGCTCTCTGTCTATTTTTACTGATTCATACCTGGGAGCTGAGGCAAAAATTATCTCCTTTTTACATTTGCACTCTTACTGTTTGAATTAATATGCATTTGCACACCTGAATAAAAAATAGAAATCCTCCAGAAGAGGATAATGTTATATGTCTTAACTGGAAATAGAAATATGTATATTTTTAAAGAAATGAAGCAAAAAACACATGAAACTATTTGAAAATGTAAAAATCTCAACATCAGTTTGGGACCAGACTGCCGTACTGTACATAAAAAAAAAACTATGCTGAATTTTTTTTCCTGAATTAAGCCAAAGGTTTTTAATATAGACAAAGTATAGAAAAATGTCAGCCACTTAGTTCTATAGAAACAGTGATCAGGATGTCTGCGATTGCAATGCAGCACTAGTCATGCTGTTGCCCAGTTACACCAGACAGGAGAAGGTGTCTGAGAGCTGATGATGTATGTGAACCACTGCAGTATCAACTGGCAAAAGCTGGCTGTACTACATTTCAGGGAAATAAATAGTGGGCAGAAGCTTTCTCAGTGTCTCCATCAGGAAAAGTACAATTATTAAAGCATTTAAGTCTTAATTTTAGTTTAAATGTATATTAAGCTATTAAAGGGCATGAAAAACATAGTCAATGCAATATATGTATTTTTTAGAAGGAAGAACTAAATTGAAAAGAAGGGAAATAAGGAACCTGGGACTGTGCTGCAGAACTTCCTCTCCTCTATTTGGGCTGACCTGATTACAAGCCAAGGCTAAACAGAGCTAGCACATTTTACAGCAGATCTCTGTTAACCTTTATTGGGACCACAAAAACATGAATGCCCTTAAGAAAACTATTAAGCTAAACATGTGAAGGGAGTTAAACCTGTTTTATATGGCTAGCCCATTATCCTTTCACAGCCATCATTTTCTGGCCATATATTAGAACCTGGTGAACTCCTTGAAATAGATCATGCATTATGTTTTAGCAGAAACCTGTTATCCATCCAAAAGTACTTATTTCATAGAAAAAGACTCAAAAGCTAAATATGAGTCCTTTTGTCTTGCAACACTAGGAAGCAGCCCCACATATATTATTAAGCTGTAGAGAAAGACTGAGAGCTGATACTGATACAAGGGAAAGAGACCACAGCTTTCCTTAGCAGATCCTGAATAGCATAGCCAGAGAGGGGGCAAACACTGAAACTAGCTGAAAGGATCAGTGCAAGAGATATATTTATATCCTGTACGATTGTCTCTGATATCTTACAGAACTCCAGCCCTAGAAAAAACTCAGAATAACCTTTTTCACCTTTCATTATAGAAACTATGGAGAACTAACGTAACTGTCAAAAGGAAAAATACCAGCAGAACTCATGAAACCTAGAAGGTCCCCCAGCAGAGCTGAGGGAGGGGAAGGCTCAAAACTGGCACTAGGAAAAGAAAAGGCAAGTTTACGATTCCAGATATCTTTGCAGTGAAGCAACTCCCAACCCTCTGAGGACATTTGAGGCAGGGGTTAATCTTTTCTCCTAATGCAGAGTAACGTGTGAGAGAAGTATGTTCTGCTGATACATGTCTTCACATTCTTCACAGAATACTTGGCAAAGTAAAAATATTTCATAAGAAGTGAATGGTAGGTCTTAATTTTCTTGCGTATCTGGTGGAACTATTAAATCGAGACCTCGATTCAGTTCTTGCAAATAGATTAGTCTTTACAAATCAAAGACAAAGTGCTGATCCAAAATCTAGTGATGCCACAGGAGACAATTCCATTTCCTTATCTAACATATTTTTTTTTTGCATAGAAATGATCGTGTTTCTCNTTTGTTTGTTTGGTTTTTTTTGCATAGAAATGATCATGTTTCTTTTTTAAACTACTAGAAAAATAAATTAAAGTCATGTTTCTGTTCACAAGGAGGGTGTGTTTCCTGATTAGCTGAAGCTAATCATTACCTTTAAAACTGAGCCTTTTTTAAAAAGTGAAGATTTTGGAATATAAAATAGACAATAAAGACTATTTTATAGCTGTCTCTTGAAGTGCTATTTGTAAATACAGTCACCCTATAAAATGCTATTAATTATAATTATAAATAGGAACTACCTATAAAGCCCTTATGTGGTTTTGACAGCATTCTGGGTACCTTTTTTCTTATAAAGAAGATAGTTTTAAATTACTGAGTATGGCAAACTTTGGAATATGTGCTTGATTTCTGCAAGCAGGTAGTTACAAGGTTAACCACACTTTTTGTGGAGGGCTGACTTTGGCCGGCTGCCACATGGCACGCAGTCGCTATATTACTCCCCCTCCTCAACTGGCCAGGGGAGAAAATAAAGTTTAAAAATCGAGATAAAGACAGGGAGATCCCTTATCTGTCATTAACATGGGCAAAACAGATTCGAGTTGGGGAAAATGCATTTATTGACAATTAAAAGACCACAGCATGGTGAGAAGCAAAGACAAGTACGAGAAAACCCTTCTGACACTCACCCCTTCCCTCTTCTCAGGCTCAGCTTTGCTCCTTCTCTCCTGACTGCTATATTTCATCAACCCAAGCGGTGCAGAGTGATGGGGAATGAGGAGCTGCTGTCAGTCTGTAGCCCCTGCTCTCTGCTATTCCTTTCTCCTCACACTTTTCCCTGCTCCAGAGTGGGTCCTTCCTACGAGCTGCAGGGAAACCCCTGCGCCATCGAGGTCTCTCCCTGGCCGCAGGGCCATCCCTGCCGGGTCTCTCCCGCCTCCTTTCCCGCTCCCTTCTCCCCTCGGGGCTCGCAGGGCTGTTTCCCGCACGGTTCCCTCGCTCAGCCCTGGCTGCCGGGCAGCGTTTTGCCCTCCCTTGCCCAGGCTTTCCCCGGGGCTCTCGCCCGCCCGCCCGTGGCTGAGGGGCTCAGCCGTGCCCTGCGCTGGGGCCGCTGCAGCCGCTGGCACCGCCTGCATTTCTTACATATTGTTACAAGAAGCAGGAATTTTATGATGTGGTATCAGTATGTAATTGCTATGGAAGAGGATGGATGCTTTAAATCTGGCAGTTTGCAAAGGCGTAGGAGTTCGCACTTTTGTTACTGTTGTGTGACTATCATAAGGAAAAGGTGAAGGATTTTGATGAAAAGGGGAAGAAAATAATACCTGTAGTGTGCTTGGACAGGAATATCGTCATGTGTCAGCTCTAAACCTGTTGCAACCAAATGTTTTGTTTGCTAATGACTGGATACTTCGGAATAATAAAACAGACAGATGCAGCTCACTTGCAATTAACTGAATGGAAGCTTGTGATGTTTGTTATCTGAAAGTTAATCCCATGCTTATGATTTTTATTTTTTTCCAATAAATAAAATTTGGATTAACATGTGCCTTTGACATCATCACAGTATAAACATTCTCAGTATACCCGTTCAGGTGTTTGTGTTAATATCTTAGGGTCTGTGGCTGCATCACCTTTTCAGTCAGATAATCAGAATTCACTTGAGCAGCTCCACTGCAATCAATTGTTACTGACCTTTTTCTGCCACTGTCTGGTTTACTGGAGAGCAATTCAATTTTTTTTTAGGTGGATTACCTAGATTAATTTCAATTTTAGACCCTGAGACTGAGTACAGTTTTCCTGTTTTGATGTTTTCATGTGGAAGTACTGTGCAGGAAAAGGTCTTCTAGCACTCATTGAAATTATACTGAGTTTTGGTAAAGAAACTTATTTTTTCATTCTAAATAACAGATCTTGAAACAAAAATGACCAAGGAAACTTAATAGAAGAAAAAATAGAATATATTTTCGTGTCAAAGATATTAATATATTTTGATGATCAACATGTTACTAATACACCTAGAGAATGTTAATTACATAATTTCTTAACGTAATTATGATTAACAAAACAGGATAAAGTAGAATATATTACGGCAAACCAACTAGGCAGAAAATGAATAATCTGGGAATTTGGGAGACGTTACAATTAGCACAAGAAAGACAGAAATCACTGTGTTGGAAAACAGCACTGTGACCCCGCTGACATCTTTTTCTTCTTCATACACTCCATCTCTGCTATACAATGACTATACAACGGCACAAGTCTTTCCTGGGAGTTTGCTTTTTCTACCAATATAACTGATCAAACTTTATTTACTTTCCTTGTGAATTAGAACACAAGTCAGTCTTCATCATCACCTGGATATTTTTAGAAAAAATAAATTCATGGCAAACATTGATCTGCTGGTTTCTCATTAACCTCTCAGGTTCCAGGATTCATCCATTTGCAGACTTTCTAAATGTTAGATTGCCTTAGAATCAAAAATCCTATCCTTGAAAATGTGTTTGATATCCTTTTTAATATATTTCTATCATCTGGTCCCACCACATCCTTTGGCAATTGGTTTCATAAATCCTGTGAATGGGAAACTAAAAAACTTTTTAGCTTGCACATTTTTTAATTTTTGACTTCTACTGGTGTAATCTTTTTATTTTAACAATTCAATATTTAAATTATTATGTCTTTTTTGTGTTCTCAGCACCACACTTGATTTCATGGATTTTTATTAACTTTTTAGTGATCTCTTCTTCTCTGTTTACTAATCTCGGTCTTTTTTTCTCAAAAGCTAAATAGACCAGGACTCTTCAGTGATTCCCATATCAGAGCTATTCATTATACCCGGTGACATATGTTGACTTTTTTCCCTAAACCTTTTTCCCCTAGTCTTTTATGTCTGATATAACTGTAGGCTAGACTGTAAATAAATCATGTAATGGATGCATTGCTAATGCAGGGTATAGGAAAGTTTGGCTTAGGATGCGCAGAACACAAGATTGTGTGCCAAATAAGATGTGATCTGCATGTCCAGCCTCACTTCTTCTTAAAAAAACTGCCAAACAGGAGATAAAATACAAAGATTTCCATAACCATTAAGCAATATCTGCTTAACACATGATAACATCTATTTGCATTCAAAAGGGGTTTAAAGGTGAGAATGATACCATCAGCTTAGGTTCACAATAAAATACAAAGGAAGGGACAGAGAATTCTGCGTAAAGACATCACTAGGAGGTTCCTTTTCTTAGGGAATATATTACTGGCAGATCTAGGCATAGGCACGAGATTTATCTGCTCTGTGGGAGAGCAGGATTGAACGGTTCTGCATGACTTTTTTATCCTGACCTCGTAGTAGTTATACCTTTAGTAAGATAATTTCTGTTTTCTAGCAGTTGAAGGGTGGTGACTCGGCAATTCCCGGGAGCTGTTTCAGGGAGTGGGGGAACTCGCCCCATCCTCACCTCATTGGGGATGACTGCTTGCGTGTCTTAAAAAGGTGGAAATTACAAGGGCATACTGTTGCTTAGCATAGTACACTGACATTCCTTGCTGCCTGTGTGTGTGTGTGTTAGCCACTGTCCAGCGTTCTTACAGCTGCTTTATATTCACCTGCTATATATATTTTGTGGTATACTTGTGCACGTCAAAAGCGCATCTTGTACCCAGACTCAGTGAGGCACCAAGCGAGTGGATTTCATGTCAAAATCTACAATTGCCTTGTATATCTCTAGACAGACCATGGACAAGACTTTGTAATTGGAAATTCTCATTTCCTCTTCTGCTTTTTATTTAAACCATCTTTGCTAATGTCTGGTATGAACATTTTCCCAGACACAAAATACAAAAACAGATAGCACTTTGGGTTTTTTCTTTCATTAAGGTAGCTAAATATTTAACTTCTCAAATTTTCACTTATAACTTATTCTGTACCTGAAATTTTAACTGGCATTCACTTAAAATGTAAACATCCAAATTGTTGTTTGAAAAGGGTCAGTTTCTTTATAGCTGTAACACCATAATAAGCATCAATTTGGACCCCAGTTTTGCTCAGAAGAAAAGTCTTTTTAAAAAGTAAGAATTAGATGTATAAAATCAAGCCATGTGCGACAGATTCCTTCATAAAACTTCCAGTTCAAAACTCATCTATCACCGTCTTATACAAATATAGTCATCCCAGCCTGGATATTTTTAAACTTAAGAGGTTTAAAAGCTTGAGATATTGACCAGATAAAGCCAATTTTTACATACTTACTGTGATGAAATTACTTTTGAGCTCCTTTCCCTTATCTCTCATCTTATCTATTTGCTTTAAGGAGATGTGCTGTAAATCAGAATAATTTATTTATTTAACATTTATTAGCTTGTGGGCTTGCTGAATGTTGTACTAAAGGCACTACTATGAATCTGAATAACAAATTAGTGCCCCTTCAAATCTGATATGAATAGGATGCTGACAATTTTCTTCAAATAAAATATGAATTTTAAAACCAAACTCAAGATGGTTTAATAGAAGAGGATTGCTAACTTTAATAGTTTGATTATCCAGATGGCATATATTTCAGTTCATTTTCTTACATGTACAGCATTGACAATAAGAAAAAAGGAGGCTTTCAACATGAAAGCATTTTGGAAAATCTAGGAAATATGATGTTTAAATAAGATGACAGTGTTACTAAATCCCAAAATAAATCTGCCACTGAACTATTATTAATTGTCTTTATCATTGTTACATGTTTCAGATCTGCATTATCTAACATTTCCTGTCAACTGCACAGAATATATGATTTAAAAGAATACTGGATACTGATATGCAAGAAAATGATGTGACAATTCCCTTGACTTTTAAAAACAGCCTTTCTCTGAAATTTTCGCAAGAAACAAAGTATATACAATGTTAATTCTTTAACAAAGAATGCTGATCATAAAAATAGTATTTTTTATGAAGAGCTATTCCAGAGTGATTGTTAAAATTATTGAATAGAATTTCAAATTTGAAGGTTTCCAGAATATTGGCTAAATGAGGGTTTCAGAAAAGAAAAATAAAGTCCCATCTAAAGTGCCATCTATCTAATAGAGACGATAAATATTACACATCATCTTCTGTAAATAACTCAGCAAACAATTGCAGATATCTTTTTGAGACAGTATATGCTTCCATGAGCAATCTTGTGTGTTGTCTGTTCTTGTTGCCTTGTAAATTGAGCATTTGTTAAATTAAGCTCTTTGATATGATTATATGGAATCCTTATATATTTGTTAATAAAAATTGTCTTTATTATAAATACCACTGGCTATCTTTATTCAAAAAAAACCCAGGACCTAGGAAGATTTTGAGAAATTTTGGAGTGCTTTCAAAATACATAGATATTACAGTTACCAGCCTATGGAACATAAGCACGTTAGACTCAAGAGCCAAGCTTCACTAGAACTTGGTAAATTCTATCCTATCACAATTGACTTCTAAAAAAGACAAGTAGGCCAGACAACTGTGAAAAGTTTATACAGTCTCTCCAGGCTTTTAGGGGTAAGAGGGGGGTCTTTCCAGTGGGATATGGAATGGAGGACTTGCAAAAGACAGTGCATTGATTTGAAAGTGAAGCAATATTATTTTACTTCTCTTGACATTTATTCATGGGTCGATAAATACTCTGAGTACCTGAAAGCAAACGAATGGTATATAAAATGAGAATACTCAGATCTGTGCCATTTTAAATTCAATAGCAATTTAATAGATGGTACACGATGGAAGAAAGGAAAATCTCCTTATTTGGGGCCAGGCCATAGTTCAGTCTTTCACTGGCTGTTTGGTATGAGTTAAAAATGGCCACTCTAAAGAAAGTTACCAGGCTATTAACAGGATATTTCTTGTGTTGCCTCAAAATATCTAAGTCAAATTTCTTTTAATATACAGGGACATTTCCCATTCAAAAGTATCTTGATTACATGTTTTTTTACAAAGTTTTGAAATCAGTTGCTTCATATTTTCATTAGGATAGTGCTTAGGATTAGGTGCTTATCACATTTGGGGCAAACATTTTTCTGATTTTATTTTTTTACCAAGCTTAAGAAGAAACATGCATGCTATCAAAGAGTCATGTCATAGCTAAACACAGTCTGTTCCAAAAGTAAGGGTGGTGGACACAAACAGAATGTTCCTTACAGCTAAGTATCTTTGATATAACAAAAATATCATACAATTTTCTGCATATAGACAGAGGTTGTAAGTCCATTGTTCCATCAGCATTTGTTCATGGGTTTTTTTAAGTATGCTTGCAAAATATGTTTTTCAAAGTCAAAACTGAAATGAAGTTTTAGGTGGATCATTCAGTTACTTTATTCAGTAGTATTATTATCTATCAGAATTTTCTGATTGGAGATTTAAAGGTCAATATGTTAAGTTTAGGAAATTTTCAACATATTAAATAGACAAATTATCTCCCTATCTGCGTGTTTGTGGAGGGTTTGCTTTTAGCATGGAGAATTTGACTTTTGTATGGTTTAAAATGTATAGAAAGTTCCTCAGTATTAGAAAGTCTACTGATATTTCTGAACCTTCCTAATTTCCTCTAAGTGTCCATTGTGCACTTAGATTGATAAGTAGCTCATGATTTCAGGGAGAAACTTGGGATCTGTTGATTATACCAATAACTTATATTTATCACCATGGGTGATCAACATGGTGCTGTAACCTGACCTTTTCTTTTTATTTGTTTTTCAGATGGTGAGGAGTGGGAACACAAACTTTTTTTTGTCTACAGTTGGATAGTAAATTTTATTGTTATTTGGGCAGCAGTTCTGTACATTATCCCTATTAAATAATTTGTTAGGTTTTTTCTCTGAAATAGAAAGTTAGCCTATCCCAGTCATTTCTTTATCGCAGCAAAAGGCTTTCCACATGCTTCAGAAGTGTCGCTGTGATATTTTGTTCTTCCTAATTCTACACAGTCACTGTAAACTTCTGTCAAGAGAATAAGTCATTATGAAGAACAGCTTCCTTTAAGTTTGCCTATATATTTTGAGTACTTTCTACTTTTACACTTTCCAGTTTAAAGCATGTGTCATACAAAACCAAAAATAATTAGGGTCTTTTTATCCTCTGCTTTTGAACAATAGAAGTGGAAGTACAGTGAAATTCACTCATAAATTATCACATTTCTCAGTTGAAAGTCTGCATAATGCGGAATTATATACCAGTATCCAGTCCTGAGTGTGGTGAAGTGCAAAGCTGGGAGCTACTTTGATCACATAAACCCTAAACATATAAAATTAT
>VYZQ01035708.1:60765-77457 GCA_013400655.1 Mystacornis crossleyi | reverse complement strand
TTTTTAATTTCATTCCCTTTCTGCAAGATTGAAATATGTCAAGCCTACACTGTTTTTCACAAACACTTTGAAGTCCGGAGTTAGATTTGGGAGCCAAGCCAGATGAATATGCTTGTCAGCTGGCCAACATTGCCTCCCTGAATGCTGAGTACCAAAGATGTAATAATGTTCTTCAACTTAATGACATCAGAAGCACTGAATTGGAGGCAGTGTATTTGAAAAGATAGATATATTTATAATGAATTTATGCTAATTGAAGTATCCCTGTGAGATCTTCCTTTTCCACTTTTTACTGAACTGTGCTTTTGCTGCAAATACACTCTACCGATATTTTCTTTTATTTTTCGTTGTATTGGGAGCATTATAAATTGGCTTTTTTTGTAATGGGGGATTGAGTCAAGGGGAGATATAATTCACAACCTCTGAAGCCTTTCTATGAAGCATTTTATTCCTTAAATAGTTATTAATGCAATCAAACTGTGATCATTAACAAAAGATCAGTATTCACACAGTGTAGTCACTCACTCACTCACTCACTCACTCACTCACTCACTCACTCACTCACTCACTCACTCTCACCTGTCCTTGTGTTTACCCAGTTGGAGCTGCAGCTGGGGACAAAGCCCAACTGTTTCCTCAGGAGCAGAGGGACACAATAATGTCACTCGGCTTTTAGGCAGGAGTTTTGGCACTTCTTCAGAGTGGTGTTTATTTCATTAGGTGTTTCTGTAATGCTGCAATCTTCCTCTACACAAGTGCTGTTGCAGTCTTGGATGTTGCCCAATTTACTTGACCTTTTCTTGATGTCAAATGTGTTTTACTGGCCTTCTACATACTGAGCAAACTCATGCTGTCCTGACTTTATTGATTCTTTCATATGCAGGACTCCTAGTTGCCAGATCTTGTCCATGAGTTTGTACAGTCCCTACTCAGCCCATACTTTTCCTCTTTTCAGACATTTCTTTCCTGGTAAATATTTCTCAATCCAAGACTATTGAAATTTATGAAAGCTGTTCATACAAATGGACATAAAGTGGACCTTTCTGACAGTACCATTCCTACAACTCCCTAATAGTTTTGCCTGGTTTTTGTATAACTTCAAAATTATTTGACTTTTATTAAATGTCATAAAACTGTTCTTCAGTTCAGAGAGTACTGTCAGAGTACGTAGTGGTAGATTCTTTAAGTTCTCTTCCAATTCAGTTGTTCATAATTCCTTTCCTACTCCCCACTCTTGCAAATGACTCTAAATAATTTCTCCAAGATTTAACTGTAAATATCCTTCAGATATTATTAACTTTGTTCCTAGATGTCTCTTACCTGTTCAGAGCCAATGAATACATGCTCCATTCTGTCAAATTTTATAATATTCCCTGGAATAGATTTCTTTTGAAGTTTATCTCTTCACAGTGCAAATAACTGCAAAATCACAAAGTGTCAGCAATGAACAGAAAATTGTAGGCAGCCCCCCAAAAATAAATTAGTAACTATTTGTTCTCTTTCTGTCTTTTGATAAAACTTATCTGTGTCGCTCTGCTCCCCTTTAATGCTCAAACTTGCAACTTTCTCTGTTGTTTTGACACCATGCCTTTTTTTCTCCCCGCCTCAGGTTTACATCCTGTCTCTCAACGCTCACTGTTCCTATACTCCACATATTAGTGTTAAGTACTGTGGGGTGTAGATACAAGCAGGTCAGGTACTGCATGGGGAGACCTTTCATATTTAGACTCCAACCAACTGTGGCAACATAGGGCTCTAGTTTGTTACTAAACCCACCAGCAAACAGTTAACAGATCAAGACTCCATATATCCTAGAAATACACAAAAAACCCCCCCACTGGAATGCTCAATAAACACTAAGGTTGATTCGTATTATCTTATGTCTGTAGTACATTAAGTGTCACTTTACATGAACAGCTTTATGATAGTTAAAAGAGAATCATTGTTGCTAAAATAAAGTAAGCTGAGGTTTTTATAAGAAGTGCAGTAAAATGTATTCACTGCTCAAAAATGTCTGTTCAAGCATATGTGTAATAATAGTGTGTTTGGACTATGTCTATCCTCAAGGCTTTAGCAGCCATATATTGCAAATATAAGGCAGACATAAAATATATTTATTGTTCTTACCCTTCAGATAATTAAAAAATATGGTTTTCAGAAAACAGCTCACTGTTAGGACAGGGACTGCAAGCTCTCAGGATATTTATCAAACAATAACATCTCATACTCAAGCACCTGAATAGCTCTCGCTATTAGGAACCTTTTAAAAATAACGAGATATTGCAGTTGTTACAGGTACTACAACCTGGAAATCTATTACATGGAGAAGCTTCAGGGCGATAAAAATGGAGGCATGATAAATATAATGGCTTTGAAGCAGTAACAGGTTTTTATTTCCTCAGTTATGTTTAAAAAAAACAAGCAATGTAAAACTGTCACATTTTAGTTCCATATTGTTAGAAAACTTTAAATTTAGACTTCTTTTTTTCTTTAAAATCTTTTTCATGAAAAGTGAGTGCTCTTGTAGGCAGTAAAACTGTTAACCTTGGAAAGCTGAAGTCTGTTTACAGAGGGGAATAGATCAGACATTAGCATTTGACACGTTAATTGACTAATAGCAGTGACATTACAGATTCATCTTTAATGTCACTCTCTGCTCTTGTAGATTGTCATGGTTCCCTTGAAATCAGTGTCAACTGAGTTTTTGTAATCCTTCAGTCCTTGACAATTTTCTAAAAAGTATAAATTTGGTATTTTAACTTGAAAAAGGACTCTGCACAGACATGCTGCTGTGAGAGACTGAAATGTTAATGGGTAATGACTCAATTGTCCATTTGCAAAAACAGCAGGTGCTTTGTTGCTGATGTGCAAGGGAACAGCCCGGGTGCAGAGGGGATGAGCACCCACCACCTGAGGCTACAAGCTGGGTTTTGAGTCAGATGAGGAGGAAGGATGGCAAGAAGCAGATTCTGCAAGGTGGGATAGTGGTTTTTATCATGCCAATGTCCTCCTTTATGTAACTGGCTCAGTTGTAAATCCCTGCCCCAGGAAGGGAATGGGGACACTTACATTCATCCCTTCTGATACGGCATAACTGGCTCAGGCGTGAAAACTCCCCCCAGGGAAGTACCAGGACATTCACACGTACGGCTGAGGATANGAAGGGGATTGCATTTTCCATTTCAAGGGAGGCTCCTGCCTTCCTCAACAGACACCTGCCTTTCAAACTAAGACAATGTGTCATAAGCCATTAAAGACCCCTGAAACACCCCCAGACCCATTTCTAGGGCCTTCCACCATAGGACTGAACATGATCCACAGTGTTGCATCTGACAGTGTAAAATTCTGCCCCACATTCTGACGAGGTACTGAGGTGTTCCCACCTGAACCTGAACGTAAATTAACCCACTGGACTTTGTGTTTCACAGGATTCCTCCACCCCTGAGGGATCAAGACGTGACTTCCACCAAAGGACATATAAATTGCAATAATCAAGTCCCTCACTGGATCCACGGTGGTGATTGCTTCCCACTTCTAGTCTTTCTTTCTCTTTTTACCTTTTCCTTGCACATTTTGTTAAATGTTATGTTTATGCTTTTNGCCCCCCATTCTGACGAGGTACTGAGGTGTTCCCACCTGAACCTGAACGTAAATTAACCCACTGGACTTTGTGTTTCACAGGATTCCTCCACCCCTGAGGGATCAAGACGTGACTTCCACCAAAGGACATATAAATTGCAATAATCAAGTCCCTCACTGGATCCACGGTGGTGATTGCTTCCCACTTCTAGTCTTTCTTTCTCTTTTTACCTTTTCCTTGCACATTTTGTTAAATGTTATGTTTATGCTTTTATATTGCTAAAGTTCTATCAATAACAATAACCAAAATGGCTGCATGCCACCTTTTCATTCCAAATTGTTCCAAAATTAACCCTACATATCACTGATCCTTCAGTGTAGTTTCACCCTAATCCACCCCAAGGGATCCATTAACAAGAACTCCACTTACCCTCACCTTTTGGGATGTTTCACAGCAGATGCCTGAGTCAGAAACCGTCTGAAAAGGATGGTAATTTGGGAGATCTAGCTTTTATTATGAAAGTGAAAAACGATGGTAATGACTTTAAGGGTGTTTTTCCTATTTTAAGAGTTGAACCAGAACCATTAAATATTTCTCTGTGGTAATTAAAAATTCATATAAGCAAATTTTCCCACTGAGTTTCTCTAGTAGGCAACATCTGATAATGTCTACCCATGTTCTGGTGGAAAAAGAAATGTTTAGCAACTTCCTCAGATTTAAGATTTGCTCTGATTTTATAGGAAAAGAACCCATTTGGCTTTTATTCAAAAGTTTAATCGCTAACTCAGAATTCTTAACGGGTACATATCACCTGGACTTGATCTTATGATGAGATCAGAAGAAATAAGTTTTAGACTGTTTGATGCTGTATTCTTCTGTTGGTTTTGTTTTTTTTTTTTTTTCTCCATACATAATAAATATGAATTTTTCACTACAATGGATGATGAAAAATCCTGTCCCTGGTGAAGACAGTTTTCATCATTAAAAAACAGCTTTTTAACTCCTTTATTCATCTATTCCTAAGAAGAATTTTATGATGAAATTAAATTAGCTTCCTGCAGTTTAAGCTAATGACTCTGATTGCTTCTAGTTATTCCTCCCATGTTCAATCTAGTGACAGATAGGATCTTATAATGTATAAATTCATTTTAACCAGTCCAGATTAGGTCTGACAATTGGGATCCCGCATTCAGGCATCTTGTAGACAGAATAAAGATTTGTGCTCAAGTTGTAGACCATTAGCAAAGAAATTTTGCCTTGAAATTTTGCCTTAAAATTTTCCTGTGCTCTAGCTGGCCTAGTCTTTGGTCCATTCACTATTGATTTAAAGAGAGTAGTTGCAAATAATTTATGGTTTAGCAAGGCATTCTAGTCAAAGAGTCCTATTCCATCCTTGCAAAAAATGTAGCTATTTTCCATGATCCTTGTTTCTACTACAGAATTCTATTTTACCCCAAATATTGAATACTTTATACCTTATAAGAATATGGAAAAAACGAAGTAATTTTTAAGTAATTTTCAAAAAATCTCTTACAAAACCTCTAACTTTCTGACAGCTCTGAACATGCATTGTGTAAAATTAAAGTTTACAAGTTGTTTAATACCCTGAATATGTATCGTTTTTGCTTGCCCTCTAAAATCTCTACATACCTAAATTCTATACAAAGACTGCACATACAGCCTGTTCTAGTAAGCTTAATTGTACAACAGGCTCAAAAATAGTCTCATCCAAGTAGTAAGTTTACAAAAATAGTGCTCGTAGCATGGCTCCATATTGGACAATCAGCCCTATAAGCTCTATCTGGTGTGGAAATTATCAATACAATATTTCTGAAAAGGTTACATGTTTTGAAAAATAACTATTTAGAAATGTAAAATAGTATTTTACGTGAATTAGATTACTTAGAGACTTTACGTGAAAACACACCAAGCCAGCACATGGAAATCTTTTCACTTTTATTAAAAAGTTTGATAATAAGTATTTTATTTTTAATGTATGTACTGGATGCCAGATACCAAACAAAGCCAATTTATCACTCCCCTCCTCAGCATAACAGGGGACAGAAAATATAACAAAAATGGTCAAAATAAGGACAGGGAGAGATTACTTACTGATTACCATCACAGGCAAAATGGACTCAGCTTAGGGAATTTCATTTAATTCATTAGCAATTAAATCAGAGTAGGCTAGTGATAAATAAATCCAAAATTTAAACCACTTCCTTCCCATTTCTCCTTTCTTCTTGGGCTCAACTTCACTGCCAATTTTCTCTTTCTCCTCCTCATGAGGAGCCAAAACTACTGAGAGGACAAGAACCGTAAAAAAAGTTAATGAAAAGGTTTGTGGTATTATCAGAAAGAAGAATATAAACAACACATAGTAATACTTATACAGTAAATGTATATAGTAAAAAAGAGCATGGTGGCATTGGGGATAAAATACCAATAAAGCAGGTAAACAGAAGAGACCAGAACACTTAAAATAAAAAACAAAAAGAAAAATTAATAGATACATTCTACAGTTGAAAGGATGATGAGTAACTCAGCTTTGCCTTTAGGCTGGTGGCAAAATTAACTCCGTCACTGATGTCACAAATTCACTGATGTTTTAAAAAGCAGTAAGATAGAAGCTAACAAAAAATAACAGCTGGAAGTTAGGCTGAAAATAATAAATCTCTATGGTTGGAAGAAAATGAAAGACAAATATATACAATAGTATTCTGTATTTCACACATATACAGATATTGTGAAATCGTAAGTGTGGTTCATTCATGTCAACTAGTTGTAGAAAATAACGCTCACATTTATTTCTACGGACAAATAAAAACGATTGCAATGTACTGAAATCTTGTGTAAGAAATATACTGTGGCACTATACTACAGGAAGGTTAATGGCTTTGAGCCAAGGTGTGTTGCAGGGCATGTGGCAGTAGCCACAATGCCCACACCAACGAATTCCTGGTGAACAAGCACCCAGGGCACTGGAGTGTAAGTTATGGTGACGGCGAGTTCCCCCAGGAACTGCGTTTTGCATATTGTTCTCTCACAGGTTTAAGATTTCCCCACCCAGTTTTATGTATGCCCTTATGTTTATGCATCTCCCTTATGGAAGATGTATGATTTCTGGAAAGTTCTGTGGTATTTAGTACCCCATTTGTTAATTTGAATAGAACCCTCCCCTGAGATTCTCCCATTGGTTGTTTTCCCCAGTCACCCCAAAATTTACAGAACCCCATTGATTGTAACACTTTATTCCTCCCCTTTTCACCCCCATACAAAAATAGCCACACGGCTTTGTTGTTGGCTCTTCTGCTCTGACAGTTCATCGTAGTAAAGCACTGGAACCACGCAGAGAGCCCCTCTCTCGTCCTTTACCTGTGCCAGGGCTCCTGTTACATGGGTTTGCATCCTGCTCCTGGCAGGGGAGCTGGCATCGGCTGCTACCTGTGGCCGAGCTGCGTCTGCCGTGCTGCAGCCAGGTCCCGTCCCCAGGGACGCCGCCGGCAGTCAGCGCTGTGCAGACCCCGGCAGCCTGCGACCAGTGTCAAAGGTGTCATAAATTTACTCTTCCCGTATGAGCTCCAAACAATTTTTCTTCAGTCAACAAATAATGAAGAAACAAACAGCAACAGAGGCAACATCAACTCTGTGTCATATGAGTAGGGTTGAAAAATAGAATTTTAATTTGATTCTGCATAAGCTTCACTGACATCAGCTAAGTATTTCATAACAAGGTAAGATCTAGTCCATGAAAGACATATTAGTATAGCCAAATGGGACATGCCTTGTCCAAATGAAATTCTCATTGTGCTTTAGACTTCATAATAAAAATCGAGAAAGTTTCATACATGTTGCATATTTCTGCCTATGTTTAAGACTTTTAGCCCTCTGGATTGTGTGTGGCCTTTATATAATAATATTTAAATACAAAGGATTACAATATCCTCATTATTTGTAATCCATGCTTTCTCAGGATACACAAAACTCTTTGAACTAGGTTCTACAAGAAAATTGATCTATATCTCTGGAAACGATAATCAAGACCATCTATTTCATATCAGTTACGGGAAGAGATGAATCTTATATTGTAATTAAAAATAAGAAAGAAAACAAACCAACAAATCAAATAAGTAAATCCCCAAACCAAACAATATTACGGCTTCCATTCCACTCTGATCAGGAATTTAGGTAGAAAGAGGATACCATCCATAGTAATCAGTTCAGTCNAATTAAATCAGAGTAGGCTAGTGATAAATAAATCCAAAATTTAAACCACTTCCTTCCCATTTCTCCTTTCTTCTTGGGCTCAACTTCACTGCCAATTTTCTCTTTCTCCTCCTCATGAGGAGCCAAAACTACTGAGAGGACAAGAACCGTAAAAAAAGTTAATGAAAAGGTTTGTGGTATTATCAGAAAGAAGAATATAAACAACACATAGTAATACTTATACAGTAAATGTATATAGTAAAAAAGAGCATGGTGGCATTGGGGATAAAATACCAATAAAGCAGGTAAACAGAAGAGACCAGAACACTTAAAATAAAAAACAAAAAGAAAAATTAATAGATACATTCTACAGTTGAAAGGATGATGAGTAACTCAGCTTTGCCTTTAGGCTGGTGGCAAAATTAACTCCGTCACTGATGTCACAAATTCACTGATGTTTTAAAAAGCAGTAAGATAGAAGCTAACAAAAAATAACAGCTGGAAGTTAGGCTGAAAATAATAAATCTCTATGGCTGGAAGAAAATGAAAGACAAATATATACAATAGTATTCTGTATTTCACACATATACAGATATTGTGAAATCGTAAGTGTGGTTCATTCATGTCAACTAGTTGTAGAAAATAACGCTCACATTTATTTCTATGGACAAATAAAAACGATTGCAATGTACTGAAATCTTGTGTAAGAAATATACTGTGGCACTATACTACAGGAAGGTTAATGGCTTTGAGCCAAGGTGTGTTGCAGGGCATGTGGCAGTAGCCACAATGCCCACACCAACGAATTCCTGGTGAACAAGCACCCAGGGCACTGGAGTGTAAGNAATAATGAAGAAACAAAGAGCAACAGAGGCAACATCAACTCTGTGTCATATGAGTAGGGTTGAAAAATAGAATTTTAATTTGATTCTGCATAAGCTTCACTGACATCAGCTAAGTATTTCATAACAAGGTAAGATCTAGTCCATGAAAGACATATTAGTATAGCCAAATGGGACATGCCTTGTCCAAATGAAATTCTCATTGTGCTTTAGACTTCATAATAAAAATCGAGAAAGTTTCATACATGTTGCATATTTCTGCCTATGTTTAAGACTTTTAGCCCTCTGGATTGTATGTGGCCTTTATATAATAATATTTAAATACAAAGGATTACAATATCCTCATTATTTGTAATCCATGCTTTCTCAGGATACACAAAACTCTTTGAACTAGGTTCTACAAGAAAATTGATCTATATCTCTGGAAACGATAATCAAGACCATCTATTTCATATCAGTTACGGGAAGAGATGAATCTTATATTGTAATTAAAAATAAGAAAGAAAACAAACCAACAAATCAAATAAGTAAATCCCCAAACCAAACAATATTATGGCTTCCATTCCACTCTGATCAGGAATTTAGGTAGAAAGAGGATACCATCCATAGTAATCAGTTCAGTCATCTGAACTGCACTAACTACAAATTGTTGAAACACTAAATGGAGGTAATATGCATGTTTATCCTTTTTTTCTGAAGTTATGTGACGAGAAGCAGTGTTATGGTAAGAAGAATTTCTTGCTTTCTGCAAGATAAATAACATGAATTCGAAGGCAACTTAAATATGACATCAGAGAGCCATTAGTTTGCATATACAAATAATTAAATATTTTGGCTTTGGCACTAAAAACATGAAATCAAATAAAACAGCGGCTTCCATTTGAATGGCTGGAGATAGATATTAAAGAAGAGTAAAGTACAAGAATTTAGCAATTTATAGATACAACAAAGAAGAATAGGAAGATAGAAGTCATACATCACAGATCCACTGGAGCTGTTTGAAGGAGTCAGTGTGTCCTAGAGCAAGAACTTCTCACTAATTCTGTGCATATTGATAGTGTCCTTCCCCAAAGGATCACAAAGAAACCGACTTGTTCATGGGATAAAGAAGGAAATTGCTTTACATACCCCAAACTGGTTAAAAAGATAGAGAAATTATGAGAATTAAGCTATCACTTCTCATGGTGGAATATCCCAAAATGCATTTTTTGTGCAGAGGAAGATTGCCCTTTTTAAAAAAAAGAGTCAGCATTGTCTGCAAAGTGCTTTGATTTGTGTAATGGAGTGGTCTTGAAGTGTGTACAACTATTTATTTTGCACAAAACCAGAGTAGAGCATGTATTTCAGGAGCATATCTATTACACTTCAGCCACAAGGACTTTCAGACTAGACCAGGGCTAGTCCCAAATATGAAACCATTTGAATTTTATAGCGTTAGTATCATATTTCAACATGAACAATTTTTCTACTGATACATTCTTACTGGTCTATGTTAGGACCGGTATTATACAATACGTTCTTAAATGATCAGAAAAAATGTGCAACCTTCAAGAGACAAGTTTGTAAATGTTCCCAGTATCATCAAATGCTCCCAGTAATCAAAACATAGTGATTTTGAAGAGCTGCAGAAAGATCTTGTGTTTTGTGTGCCTGAATAGTAAAATGACTAAATCAAAACTGGTGAGATGCAAACCACATGAAGGAAATTATGGATAGCTAGAAAGAGTCTTGTGAGGATCTATATAAAGACAATGAACTGTTGCATGTTGTTGACTGCTTAGGAGGACAAAACCATTATTATTTTTAATAATATTATTACTACTGCCACAGTCAAAAATTACTATAGTTCCCATGAATGGTCTTGTTGAAGATGTTATGGCTTATCATGAGAAGACAACTTAACAATACAAAAGTTTTGAAAGATTGTGACAAATAAACCTGACAATATTAATAAAAAAATATTTCTGTGGGAAATTATGTGGAAAATGTACCATGTTCCATGGATGTGTATGGCTGGGTGGTGCAAAACAATTGGAGAAGCTTCAGGAAAGTTTTTTTTATTCGACAGATATGTTGTTTCAAAAGTGAAGCCATTGAGAATACAATTGTGATGAATGAGCACCAGAGAAAATTGTATCAGTAGGGACTTTATTCACAGCAGAATGACTTTGTTTTTTATAAGATGCAGTTATAAAGAAACTAAGCACCTATGAAATACTGGGATTCAGAGTAAAAATCCATACATCTTAAACTCTATATGTACTTCCAATCAAATGTATTTTGACAGTGTTCACAGACTGTGCATGCATGGACTTTTCAATGATAGGCAGCTTGTCTGTCAGTGACAGACAGTTTTTAAGACTTATATTTCTGTGTTCATTACATTTTTAGTGCCTTTCATACTAAAGTTGTTTCGTTTATTTTTTCATGTTGTTGACATATAAACTTTAAGAGTCTTTATGTTCAGTCTTCCACAGTGTGACTAATACTAAACAACTGAAGATTTGCTCAGAGTAAGTCCTTGCAGTGGTTCATTAGCCTATTGCTCTGCCATGCACTCCCTCCTAATTAGATATGGATCCACCACCCACCACAGAAAATGGCTTGGAGCACTGACATACGGAACAGATACTCACAGCAGAACAGAACATGGAAAGGTANATAGCTAGAAAGAGTCTTGTGAGGATCTATATAAAGACAATGAACTGTTGCATGTTGTTGACTGCTTAGGAGGACAAAACCATTATTATTTTTAATAATATTATTACTACTGCCACAGTCAAAAATTACTATAGTTCCCATGAATGGTCTAGCTGAAGATGTTATGGCTTATCATGAGAAGACAACTTAACATTACAAAAGTTTTGAAAGATTGTGACAAATAAACCTGACAATATTAATAAAAAAAATATTTCCTTGGGAAATTATGTGGAAGATGTACCATGTTCCATGGATGTGTATGGCTGGGTGGTGCAAAACAATTGGAGAAGCTTCAGGAAAGTTTTTTTTATTCGACAGATATGTTGTTTCAAAAGTGAAGCCATTGAGAATACAATTGTGATGAATGAGCACCAGAGAAAATTGTATCAGTAGGGACTTTATTCACAGCAGAATGACTTTGTTTTTTATAAGATGCAGTTATAAAGAAACTAAGCACCTATGAAATACTGGGATTCACAGTAAAAATCCATACATCTTAAACTCTATATGTACTTCCAATCAAATGTATTCTGACAGTGTCCACAGACTGTGCATAGACTTTTCAATGATAGGCAGCTTGTCTGTCAGTGACAGACAGTTTTTAAGACTTATATTTCTGTGTTCATTACATTTTTTAGTGCCTTTCATACTAAAGTTGTTTCGTTTATGTTTTCATGTTGTTGACATATAAACTTTAAGAGTCTTTATGTTCAGTCTTCCACAGTGTGACTAATACTAAACAACTGAAGATTTGCTCAGAGTAAGGCCTTGCAGTGGTTCATTAGCCTATTGCTCTGCCATGCACTCCCTCCTAATTAGATATGGATCCACCACCCACCACAGAAAATGGCTTGGAGCACTGACATACGGAACAGATACTCACAGCAGAACAGAACATGGAAAGGTAACAAAAATGTTTCACGGTGGAATCAGGAAGTACTAATGGAATAGAATTCATCAGACTGGAAAAGTAATAGATGAGGGGCCAAAAGAATGAGGCTACACAGAGATGAATGATGTTAAGGTGATAAACAGAGAATGATTGATCACAAGAAGTCTGCTCAGTGAAATTATCAGTTAGCAAGCTTAAAAGAAAAATAACTATTTTTCCACACAACTTAGAATTCTAGGTATAAATTACTTCCAAATAGATAAGACAAGTTATCAGTGCCTGTTAAATGCAGCATTCTAAATGCAGTATCTAGTTCTGAAATCCCTTGTGGCCTGTAGCTGTGAAAAATATATCACTGTAAGGACAGTTACGCACTTTCCATGCTCTCATATTCTTTCCTTATTGCAAGTCCCTGAATTAGGAAAAATGGAATAGATGACCCACTGTCCTGCACAGTGTGATAATTTATAAAATCTCTAATATATTGTCTATAAATATGTTAGAATGTGAATATAATGCCCGATAATAACTGATAGGTACATTTCCACAGTAAGTTTGCTGCTAGCCATTTTGAAGAGTTTTTAACAAAAAAAATCATCAACAGTGATGATCAATGTATATACGTGATTAACCAGAGTAGAAGCAGAATCATGTAATTAATCGCTTTATTCCTTTGATTTTACTTTAAAAGTCAAATGCATTTGGGGGAAAAAAAAGTTGATAGAATCTACAGCTATTATTTTAGATATTACCCACTGTAACTACTGAAAATTTTCATCCAGATGATATTTGTATGACTAAAATGAAATCATATTGGAATTAGTGAAGCTATTCTTGTGACAAAGCTTTATTCCTATTAGCAGCTGATGTGGTTTTCTTTTTATTCATTATACTGTTCCTATGACTGCCTGTTTGACTTTCACGCTGTTGATGTAAATGAACTCTTTCTTTGATGATGATAATATAGTACAGCAGCAATATGTGTGTATACTTGTCCTCTTCAAAAGTACCTTTTAAATTTAAATCCAAGCTGCAATTATTTTAGATATGCAAATGATCAAATTGCGGGTAATGCTACAAGAGAACTCATAGCAGATTCAAAACAGAATAGAAATGTCTATCTCTGCCTTTGGCTTACTGAAGATTTCCTGATAGAATCCAAACATACTCAGCTGAGCAAAAGAAATAACACCTTGCAAGGTTTATGCTCTCGTATCAGAGTCCAATGCTCTCTCTCCAGTTTCTTTCAGAGAAACCCTCCTCTGCATGAAAAGGGTTTAACCTGTAATACCAAATTTGCTGTCATTACACGGTACTTTGCGTTAAGAAAGGCACACAAGCAGTGTACTGAGAGCACATTACAGGCACATACATAGAAGTTGCACCATACAGTTGAATCACAGTACAAATCTTCTTCCCATCACCAGTCTCTCTGCATACTCGTCATCCTGACTCTGAGCATTCCCAGTCACTACAGAGGAGCAATAGGTAGAAGCCAGCTTAAGCCCATTGACCTCTTTGAAGTTTTGTTAGTTGTTCCTCAATTTTTATATCCTTTGTAGGGCTAAGCCACATTTACACTTTCACCATGCTGGTCTTGCCAACTCAAGAAGGCAATCCTGTCCATTAGTTAGCTCCAGGAAGACCGCTTACACAACCAGTTGGTACACTCAGCTGATAAAAACAGTTGATTTTCTGATATTGTCATTTATCTTAAACAAAGGCCACCCACTGTTCCCCGTAGTATTGAGGTTCAACTTTCTTTGCAGCAGTCAGTCATTCCCTATATTCTTCCCTTATCTTCCAAGCACATTGATCTTGCCCATCTCATCTGAGCCGTTTTCAATTGCAGGGTTTCGTTGATCGATCACACCTCCTTATGCTTTTTGTAAAAGGGACAATTCCTGTATGTGAATCCTTGAATTTGTCTTGTCGCATGGCCGTTTTATTCCTTTGGAGGTAATTTGTTTTTTCTAGTAAACAGAAAGAGAAATCAGTGGGTGTACTTTCATTCACATCAGAACTGATTTTCTGAAACAAATTTTCCACTCATTCCTACATGCTGTTTCAGTTAGTTTCATCAAAAAGTCTTTGAGCACATTATTTTTTTTGCTTCAAGGTAAAACAAAAACTAGAAGATGTGAGGTGCACTTAATGCTTAACAGCTGCTCATTGGCTTCAATCCACAAGATTAACTTTAGTAGTGGATAGGTACTAAAACTCTGGAAAAGACATATAATGTAGAGGTCAGGTCCTCAGCATCAGGGGTTGCACTTTGTAAATTTGCTCTTATTCCACTCTAAAGAGGCTTCCAGTGAGTTATTTGGAACACAGAAATTCTTTTCTGCATCAGAGGGATCTTGAGGCTTTACATTGTGGCAAGTCTAGTTCACAGAAAGTGATTTTTAAGAGTAGTTGTTCCACTGATCTTTGTTTAAACACTTATGTTCAGTAATGGCTGCATGAGATGATAATTTCCTAACTTTATGCATTTAAGACATATCTATTTTTATGCCCACTTTGATGACACCATACAAAGACATGCCCAAACTAGTTAGCTCAAAAACTGGCAGAAGCCCATCTAGGAATCAGAAGTTTCCTCCTAAAAGCCCACTCAGAATCCTGTCTTGCTTTGACTTTCTTCTCTCATTACCAGGATAGACGTAATGAGAACTTAGGTAGCCTGCAGAATTGCAGTGTCACTTTCCAGGTGCAATATCCTTTTATTCCTATTTTCCTCCTTCACAGACAACACAGTTTCCTAGACACTAATACAAGTGGTACAATTCATAAGGCACTTGTATGTGAGTAGCATTTTGGAATGTTGTAACAAATAACAATCAAGGCTCAGTAAGACATCTGAGAAACGTAAGACATTGTCCCCAGTGTCTTTCAGGTAAAGAACGATGACTACTTTGTATTTTTGTTGAGAAAGAACATAAACAATCCTTCAGAAATACTGAGTGTTGGGGCAAGTGTCGTTGTTGGTTTAATATTCAATAAAGCTATATCAGTTTTGGTCTTATTAATTCATATTTACAGAAGCCTAAAATATTTTTGCAATATGGAATTATTATATTCAGAGACTGATTGTCCTTATATAAATATTGCAATAAAGTTGCTTGAAAAGACAGCATTCTCATTCTATTTTGCAGTCATTTTCCCCCTCATTTCTTCTATTGCCTTTTTTTCTATGCTAGGAGATCAGTAATAAACCAGGGGACTGCAGAAGGTGATGAAAATCTTTGCATAGCAAATGAAATTAGAAAATCAGTTTAATTAGGAAGAGAAGAATTACAATCCACTGTAACTCATGAACAATCAGGCAAGGTCTTCATCTGGATTTAAAGGTGAGAATTCTAATAGGGAGCTCCCTCCATAATAAACTTGCTCATTCACTATTGGCATAAAATATGTTAATAATTTGTGCAAATAAATGCATGTATAGATGGGTGTTTTATATCCTGACTTTTAACTTGCCATATTTATTTTCAGTTAACTTTTGATGAAAAAAATTATATTTTCTGAATATTTGTTGTGAAGTTTGTCTTGGGGAAGGTAATGTGTAGAAATTTTCAGTCAGTGATCTAGGTATGTCAAGCATCTCTTTTAAAAAATATCCCAGTTAGATTCTCCTTTCGTAGCGGAATGTTGTGACCTGGGAGTGTTGCTGATATGTCTCTTCATCTTCTTATGAAAATAAAGTATTTGTCCCTCTGGGACCAAATTTAGGTCTCACAAGCCTTTGCATTTTTGCCCTGCCCTTTGGAATTATTTAACTTTTCTTCATTAAGGTTGAGAAGATATGAGGAACGTGACCTAGCTGCTCTAACAGCAAGACATAATTTGTATTGCAGAATTTGAAAGAATGATCAAAGATAGACCTCAGTTTTAGGTATATTTTCATAATTTCAGCCCCATGATAGAAAGGCTGAAATGAAACCAGTTAGAAATAGCCTGGCATTACTATCTTAGTTTTTCTCATTTAGCTTGAAATACTCTGGACCAAACCAAACAGTAACACTTAAGGCTAAAATGTAGCTGTAGGCAAAAGTTGTGAATTAAATGTGACTGATATAAGACTTAAATTTTTATAGAAGAATAAGGTACATGACTTTGCACTAATGACAGTTAGACCCCAAGTGGAATATACTATCCAGAAATAAGTGTTGTGTATGTTTCTGTATTGAATTATATTTATTGACAGAAAAAATGACCTGCAGCTTCCAGGTTACCACACACAAATTATGGCCCTATAATCTATGATTCGGATTGCAGAGAGAGGCACTACTACGCTGTCTTGGTTTGAAGGACAGGTGTCTACTAAGGAAAGCAGGAGTCCCCCTCCCGCCCCGGAGTGGAAAATGTAGCCCCCTTCCTTCCGAAATATTATAATTTTGGAACTGAGGGGCTTTCAGGCAAGGATATGAGAAATAGGAATAACAGGTCTTTACATATATATATATATATAT